>SZWC01002179.1:194061-225698 GCA_023375785.1 Penium margaritaceum
CCCCCCCCCCCATGCATGAATGGCTATATGACACCGTCGCCTCGCATCACATGTCGCTGCATCGCAAGATTTTTGTGTTGTTATATGCTGCGCCTGATGTTGAAGGGGTAAAAATGGGGCCTGGGGAAGTCCTAGCGGTGGAGGGTATGGGGACTGTGGCGCTCCAGGCACCGAGCGTGGTAATATTGCTGACAGGTATACTGTATGTGTCCAGGCTGCGAGTGAATTTACTGTCGGGTGGTTAGATTGATCGCCAAGCTAGCGTGTCCACTATAACACAAGGGTAATGATGCACCCTTTTTGATGCGACTGGTACACTGTTGGTCGATGGACCTTTACATGCTGACATGGTTTATCGTCTGGCCCTATTTCCCCTTGTACGAACAGTCACGTCGACCATAAGCACATGTTGTGACAGCCACGGATGCGAATCACACTGAACTCTTACACCGCCGCATGGCACACATACACACTGAGCTCATAGAAGACATCCTTAAGCACGCCATTGAACGAGGCCTGCATCCAGAGGCCTGTCCTTATGGCCTAAAGGTAGACACCTGCCTGGAGTGTCATGAGGAAAAAGCACACAGACAAGTCTTTCCCAAGTTTGTTACAGAACGCAAGGCTCCACTTGATTTGGTTCTTCAGATCTCACTGGACCCATGCCCATCCATTTTGTCCAATACGGATCACTGTACGTGGTGACACTGACGGAGGACTTTAGTCATTTTTGTTGGGCATTCCTTCTTAAGACCAAAGCTGATGCTCAACGGGCAATCATTGAGTGGATTGCGCTCAGTGAATGTCAAACAAAGTGCAGACTGTTAAAATTGCGCACTAACCAAGGTGGTGATTTAATGGGAGCCCCGACTGCAGCTCTCAAAGCTAAAGGTATTGAACACCAGACCACTACACCATACACACCCCAAAAAAATGGGGTGGCAGAACGCTGGCACCGCACTTTGGGTGACGCTCTGCGCACTTAACTCAGCGAGTCTGGTCTGACGTTTGGCTTCTAGTAAGAAGCAATAAAGTATGTCACATGGGTATGGAACCGTGTCCCACAAGGTCCACTACCCAAAGCTGTCACGCCCTGGGAACAATGGCTCAAGGAAAAGGCAGATCTTTGCCCCGCCAGAGTGTGGAGCACAATAGCGTGCATGTGGTTTGCACAGTCACAACGTGACAGTAAGCTCTGTAGAAAGTGTAGGACCAAGGTGAGGAGAGGGCCTTGTGTGCACAAGTGAGAGAGATGTTGAGCCACTTGGCAGAAATGAAGACAACAGTAGTTGTTATGTTGTTTCATGACAATGGGAGTCTAGACTAAATACCTAAGGACCAAGCACCGTCCACAACCCTGATGTGTGGCTGGTCTCTTGGCATCTAAGTCTGCTAGAGGGTAGGTGCCCTGTGACAATCTTTTGCCATCTGTGGCCACCTCAGGCTACCTCAGGCTGCCTCTGGCCACTCCTGGATTTCTCTAACCACCCCTGGCCACTCCTGGCCTTCTCTAACCACTCCTGGCCACTCTTGTCCACTTTTGGCCACTCCTGGCCACTCCTGGCCACTTGTGGCTCCACCTGAGCCACCTGTAGTCACTCCAGGCAACAGCTATTAGTCACCTGAGATCCAAAAAGTATTATACACTCTAGGAGCAGAATCCAGGCCCTCAAACTCAGATGTTTGCATATGAGGACTAACCCACATCAAGTCTATCTCCTTGTGCCAACCCAATTGAACGCCAATTGTATCAACACCCCCCCTGGCCGCTGGTGGTTGGTGCAAACAGGCTAAGAAGGCGGAGACGCTCGCGAAGGCACTCAAATCGCTCTCGAGGGAGCGGCTTTGTGAAGATGTCGTAGATGTTCTCTACACTTGGAACAAACCTGACCTCTACAACTTCGTTCTCCACTAGGTCTCGGATGAAGTGGTACTTCATCTCAATGTGCTTTGTGCGTGCATGAAAGACTGGGTTCTTGGTGAGGTGGATGGCTGACTGATTGTCATACCAAATAGGGGTTGCGGTCTTTTGTGGCAGGTTGAGCTCGCCCAAGAGTCTGCGCAGCCAGATGGCCTCTTTCCCCGCCTCTGTGCCTGCATAGTACTCAGCTTCTGTTGTGGACAAAGCCACACAGTGGGAGCGTTTGGAGCTCCAACTCACCACGCCTTTGCCGAGCATGAAGCAGTAGCCGAGGATAGAGCGGCGGTTATCAACATCATTCGTCCATGATGCATCACAGAAACCAGCAAGGGCGAGAGGGCTGGAGCCACGCAGGACAAGACCGAGAGATTTAGTGTCCTGGAGGTAACGGAAAACACGCTTGGCTCCCTCCCACTGACCTGTCCCAGGTTGTGCCATGAAGCGTGCGAGAAGGCCAACGACGAAGGCCAAATCCGGTCGTGTACTAACCATGACATACACAAGGGAACCCACTGCTGAGGCGTAAGGGATGTTTTTTGCCGCCTCACGTTCAGATTATGTGGAGGGTGAGAGGGCTGCAGTCAACGCATGTTTTTCTGTTGTTGGGGTCACCTCTGTTTCGCATGCGGCCATGATGAACCTGGCCAGAACCTGTGATAGGTATGGCCCTTGGTGGAGCGTGATTGTGCGCTCAGTCCTGTCCCGGAAAAGATGCAAGCCCAAGTATAACTCAAGCTCCCCCGGATATTTCATGGAAAACTGTTGGTGCATCTCTCGCTTGAAGGTGTCGAGCTGAGCCGTTGATGCTGTCGCCAAGATCAAGTCATCCACGTACACCAACACCATGAACATTTGTCCATCAAGGTGTCACAGAAAAAAGACTCGTGTCTGTTTCACTGGTAAAGAAGCCAAGTGCATGTAGTGCTTGCACAATCCTTCCACACCATGGACGCGGAGCCTGTTTGAGACCGTACAATGCTTTCTGGAGACGCCAGACGTAGTTGGGCTGTTATTCATCCTTAAACCCCGGCGGTTGTGAGATGTTCACTTCTTCATCAAGCAGACCGTGAAGGAAGGCAGATTTGACATCCATTTGGTGAAGCTGCAGGTTGAGTGAGGCTGTGACGGACACGACGACATGCAAGGTGGTGAACTTTTCCACAGGAGCAAATGTCTTGTGATTGTTGACACCATGCTCTTGGGCAAACCCTTGGACAACCGGCCTGGCTTTGTAGGGCTCCACCCTCCCATCTGCACCATGCTTGAGTGCGTAGACCCATTTGCACCCGACAGCCTTGCCTCCTTGTGGCAACGGAATGAGCGTGTAGGTTCGAGTGGATTCGAGGGCTCACATCTCTGTTTGCATTGCTGCCTCCCAACGGTCCGCATGCTCACACAACCGGGCGGCTTGCAAAGTCTGAGGAATCACCTCAGCACCAACAAACATGGCTTGTTCATGTCGTTGATGGTCAACAATTGGCCGCAGGCCCCTTACACGTAGGGAAAATCTGACGGGCTCAGGTTTGTCCTATTTGGCTTCAGCTTGGGGTGCGCCCTCTTGTGTCTCTTGCACTGTTGAGTTGGGGTTGCCAACAATTTCAGGCGTGGCACGGTTGACGGGTTGGCTGGTCGCTGAAGGGGTTTCTTCTGCCTGCTGTCCTGGTCCCTCATCTTCTGCTCCAGTGACTCTAGGAGAGGCTCCTGACGGTGGTGTACTGGCTGCTTGGTTGTGTGAGCAACCACTTGTGCTCTCTCCACCACCATTGTCAGCTGGTAGACGTGGGTGTTGCTGATTCCACCTGTGCTGATGATGTTGGAGCTTGATGTTGGAGAATGATGAGGTTGTTTGGAGGTTGAGGGATTGCAACTGGAAGACCACAGACAGATTCGTCGAAGTTTGCCTCTCGCGTGATGATGAACTTGTTTGTCGCAGGATTGAACAGCTGGAAAGCCTTGGTTCCCAGCTGAATTCCGAGGGAAATGCATCACACACTCCGTGGGGAAAGCTTCGATGTGCGCGTGCTCTCTCGAGCCCTGGTAAAAGCGAGGCACCCAAATATCTTCACCATAGTCAGATCTGGAGAACTGTTGCCCCACAAAGCGAACAGGGTCTTTCCGCGAAGTATTTGTGAGGAGAACCTGTTCCTCAGATACACCGCGTGCATCAATGCCTCCTCCCACCATTCCAGTGGCAACGGCCACTCATGTAGCATGCAACGAACCATTTCAAACAAGGTCGTGTTGGTACGTTCAGCCACCCCATTTTGTTGAGGGGTGTAGGGGGCAGAACGTTGATGGAGAATGCCTTTGCTGCTGAGGAAGGTCTTCATCCCCTCGTTCACAAACTCCCCACCACTGTCCGTGCGAATGTCTTGAAGAGGTTGTCCAAATTGGGTCTCGCATTGAGCAGCAAAATCCTTGAAGTGCTGGAAGACATCGGCCTTAGTCTTGAGCATGAAAGCTCTCACATGCCGTGAGAAATCATCCACAATCACGAGAGCATACCGGTAACCCCCTTTGGATGGGTTACGGAATGGACCGGCTACATCCATGTGGACGTGTTGGAGCGGCCTGCTTGATCGGGTGCTGCTCTTTGGGAAAGGCATGCGATGATGCTTGCCCCCAAGACAAGGATGGCATGGGTTTGCAGGAGTGCTAATCCCTTGTACCTGCATCCCTATGGCTGCTTGTGCGAGGTGAAGGACGGCTTTGTGGTGAAGGTGACCAAGTCGACGATGCCAAACGTCTGATGTCTCTTGTGGAGGCTTTGTTTGAGGGAGGACACTACCTCTTGCACAAGGTTGGACAACACCTGCAGTATGAATCGATCCCACAGTGTCAACATTATCAACTAGACAACCAAGTGGGGTCTCGGGCTTTCCCTCCCCACTGGCTGTTACATGTAGACTAGTGCTTGGAGGATCAAAGACCCACAATTTCTTTTCACGTGTTCCGATTGCAACAACCTAATCCGTCTTGTTCCAAATGGTGAATTTTCCCTTGCAGAGAAGAATGGTGTGTCCCTCGTTGTCAAGGACAGAGGCGGAGATGAGGTTGTGGGAACTCTAAGATACATGAAGTACCCCGTTGAGGACAAGAGTACCACATGAAGTTTGTACGTGTACTGTTCCGCTGCCTTGAATTGTCGCAGTGATCATTGGAGTGAAGCCAGAAACTTTCCTTGAAGATGTATCTGTCTCGTACTGCAAGAACACATCGAGAGACGGGGAGGTCTGTGATTTGCATCCAGTGTCCAGCACATCTTTCTTCTCCTTGGTAGATGAGGGAGTTGGACTTGCACAGGTGTAAGCCATGAAACAAAAACGTTCATCAAATGTCTCTTCCACAACATTAGATTCTACGATCCCTTCGCTATCGCAGTTGGACTCCGATTCACCATTTGAGAAACGGGGTGCACACTTGTCGTGGCCATGAGTCTTGTACCACTCAAATTCACGCTTGCGGAAACACTTATCACTTGTGTGCCCTTTGATGCCTCAAAAGGAACACTTGGTCCGTGGTCTGGCTGTTGTGGAGCCTTTCTCCTTGTTGGAGGAGTCCACGCTTGAACCCTGAGGAGTTGTGAAGGTGGGTTTGCCCCCACGAAAGTTGGAGGCAACAAAGGCGGAAGCTTCTTCTTGGCGGTTGATTTCCTTCTCTTCTTTCATGAGACGCCCCGCGACATAGTCAAACGTGAGGAGGTCTTTGTTGAGATGGCGCAGGCTGAGCTTGAAGACATCCTACTCGGATGGTAGGCCATTGAGCATGCCGAGAGTGAAAAATACTTCAGCCTTGTGAATCTCATCGCCATTGATGGCCTTTAGTTTGGCACGGATGCTCTCAATTCGCGTGATGTAGGCAACCATGCCTTCTTGAGGGGTATAGCGCAGGGTGAAGATGCAGCAAAGGAGGTCGAAAGCACCATCATACGAAGCTTTGATGTGTGCTGCCTTGACCTTGTCCCACATTGCCTTCGCGGAATCGCAGTTGTCGCAGATGTCGGACCACTTGAGTCAAGATAGGGACGGAGGGCATTGCTTCAGTGGTAGCCATGACAAAAAACCACTCTGTTGAGGAAGAATGGCCAGAGGTGAGCCAACAATGACTCTCTCCCTCCTAGAGGAGGTATCACAAGGCGCACAACGCACACTCTCTTATGGCTCTGGTACCATGTAGAAAGTGTAGGACCAAGGTGAGGAGAGGGCCTTGTGTGCACAAGTGAGAGAGATGTTGAGCCACTTGGCAGAAATGAAGACAAGAGTAGTTGTTATGTTTTTTCATGACCATGGGAGTCTAGACTAAATACCTAAGGACCAAGCACTGTCCACAACCCAACTGTGTGGCTTGTCTCTTGGCATCTAGGCTGGAGGGTAGGTGTCCTGTGACAATCGTTTGCCATCTGTGGCCACCGTAGGCTACCTCAGGCTGCCTCTGGCCACTCCTGGCTTTCTCTAACCACTCCTGGCCACTCCTGGCCTTCTCTAGCCACTCCTGGCCACTCCTGGCCACTCCTGGCCACTTCTCGCCACTCCTCGCCACTCCTCGCCACTCCTTGCCACTCCTCGCCACTCCTCGCCACTCCTCGCCACTCCTTGCCACTCCTCGCCACTCCTCGCCACTCCTGGCCACTCCTGGACACTCCTGGCCACTCCTGGACACTCCTGGCCACTCCTGGCCACTCCTAGCCACTTGTGGCTCCACCTGAGCCACATGTAGTCACTCCAGGCAACAGCCAGTAGTCACATGAGATCCAAAAAGTATTCTACACTCCAGGATCAGAACCCAGACCCTCAACTTCATATGTCTACATATGAGGACTAGCCCACATCAAGTCTATCTCCTTGCACCAACCCAATCCAACAGCAATTGTATCAACAAGCTCAGTCCACGAGGTGGATGGTGCGTGTTTGTTGGGGTCTCGCATGCCTCGAAGGCATGGCAGTTTTGGGATCCCATGACCTACTAATTCCTAGAAAGTCAGGATGCTTCCTTCTTAGATCACATGCCCTACAAGCTCTTTCGCATCATGCGGCATGTACCCAAACACTATCCCCACTATGTAAGCGTGCCAGTGTTTGTTCCAAGTAGGAAGAAATCAAACCTCAAACTGGCACACAAAGAAGGTGATAAGGGTGACCTCATCCCCACTGATCTCCTCTCACATACAGATCTGGCCAGTACATAATCAAGTGCACCACACTCACCACCTGGAATGGTTCCTGAACAGAAATCTGATGATGGTGAGAAGGATGGGACTCTGCCGCCTGAGCCTGTGAGGCGTTCACTGCGGGATGTCCCAGGAGTGAAATTTTGGCAATTTTACCACACAGCTGGACCCACTGAGACTGACCCTAACCAGGAGGAGCCCCTATACCTCACTGAGGCTAGGGGGCAGACTGATGTAACCGAATGGGAAAAGGCGATGGTAGCTGAGATCAACACCCTCCTCAAGTATAAAGTGTTCGAGCTGGTCCCTCTGCCTCTAGGGCGTAAGGCCATCGATGTAAAGTGGGTGTTCAAGCTGAAGAGAAATCTGGCAGGTCTGATTGAAAAATACAAAGCAAGGCTAGTGGCTCAGGGGTTCCATCAGGTGCCCGGTCAAGACTTCAACGACACCTATGCACCAGTCGGCAATTACAACAATCGCAGAGCGCTGCTGGTTGTTGCTGCCCACGCAGACTGGGAGATACATCAAATGGATGTGAAAAATGCTTTCCTCAATGGTCCACTCGAGGAAGAGTTGTATGTCAAGCAACAAGAAGGGTTTGAGGATGGAACAGTCCGTGTATGGCTGCTGCTGAAAGCTCTCTATGGGCTGAAGCAAGCACCAAGGTGCTAGAGCAAAGAATATGTCACACACTTGAATTTGGGGGGTTCCCTCAGAGCGTATTCTATCCCTCCCTCTTCCTCCACTAGAAATACAATATCCTTGTTGCACTGCTAGTCTATGTGGATGATCTCATTATCTTGTCTCCCTCTCTCTCTTACATCAAACGGACCAAAATCCTCCTCACTCAGCACTAGAGCATGACGGATTTGGGTGAGGCCCAAAAATTCTTGGGCATGACCACCGTCAGAGACAGAGCTGCATGCACACTCACATTACATCAATGAGGGTTCATTGCACACCTCATAGCACGTTTCCAGCAGTTGTGCAGCACTTGTCACAACAGCACTCTCCCATGAGCCCTGATTTCTATGCTCACTTGCTAGATGCACAGGTCAGAATATGGACCAGACTGTGTCCCCACACTGTATTGGCAGATCACTAGCAGCCTGTTATATCTCACATCCACTACATGTCTTGATATCTCGGGTGCTGTCAATGTTTTGACCCAGTTCAGTCAACAGCCGCGCAGCACACATCACAAAGCCTTGCTGAAATTGCTAGGCTACGTGTTGGACACTGCTAGCTCTGGCCTCGTGTTTGAACCCACATCAAATCTTTTGTTGGATGGGTTTTGTGACAGAGGGGCTCGCAGTGGGGGAGGCTAAGTTTTTCGTGTGTCGGGTACGGCTGTGTCGTGGCACAGTACAAAGCAGTCATGTGTGGCTCACAGTGTGGCAGAGGCTGGGTGAAGCAGCCTGTGAGGGCATCTGGTTTGTGTGGTTGCTAGAAGAGTTGGGTCTGCATGTCCCCACTGTGCCGCTCTACAGTGGCAGCTCTGCAGCACGCCGCATTGTTGCAAATGATGGAGTGTTGCACCCGCACACTAAGCACATTAGCGTTGAACACCATTCTGTCCGAGAAGTAGTTGAAGCAGGAGCCGTGAAAGCTTGCTCCATCAAGGGCACTGACCAACTTGCTGACTTCCTTACTAATGCACTCCCTTCAGCATCTCTCCATCATCAGCTCCACCAGCTCGGTTGCACACCTGCCGCACTTATGTCCAAGGGGGTGTGTTAATTCTCTCCTGTATAAATATTTACCTTTCGCCTGTGGCCATGAGTGTGCAGGGCATGCTGACACAGAGAGTGGAGGTGACACACGGTGAGCGCACGCGCCACCAGTGGTCTAGCGACACTTCCGCCGGCTCAAAATGTGCTTGCATCCCTCCTGGCAGCCACATGCCCGATCCTATTTGGCTTTGCCAAACCTAGTCCTGTCGTTGTTTTCATGCTCAAACCTAACCTGACCTAGTTTAGTCCCACTAGAAACTCTTGTGTCATTTGTGATTGGCATAGTTGAGGTCCAAGCCTGGACATGACCCTGTTTGTGTGTGAGTGGGGTTCGAGTGGCAGTTTCTCCTCGACGCAAGACAAGCGCCAGCGAGCTCCGTTCGCCGGCCAATGGGTGAGCTCGTTAGCGAGACTCACCCGGTAGCTCTCTTGTCTGCTGTTAGTGCGGAAGCATGGCAACAGCCATGGCTGTTGCAAAAACCCAAGCGTAACTCACTTGTTTCACAACCATTTTGTGCAAGCTTGGTCCTGTTGGATTCATGCCGTCCTCCTTATACACTACCCCATACACTTGGCCCATACACTTTTCCCTCCTCCCCCCCCTTCTCCCCTCCTTCCCTATGAGTGATCACCCACACAATGGAAGACATCCAACTACATAATACAATTGTGTATGAATATGATTCCCCTTTACCACCTGGAGACTACACTCCCCCATGCACTTGTCCCATACACTTTTCCCTCCTCCCCCCCCTTCTCCCCTCCTTCCCTATGAGTGATCACCCACACAATGGAAGACATCCAACTACATAATACAATTGTGTATGAATATGATACATTTACCACCAAGTGATTCACCACCCCATACACTTACCCCATACACCTTTCCCTCCTTCCTGCCCCCTCCCCTCCCTATCAGTGATCACTCACACCAAAGAAGAAATTTAACGGCAGAATACACATGTGTATGAATATGATACACTTACCACCCGGCCAGTGATACACTACCCAATACACTTTCTCCATACATTTTCTCCTCCTCCATCCCCTTCACTCTCCTCCCGATAAGCGATCACTCACACCAAGGAAGATTTCCAATTATACAGTAAACATGTGTGTGAATATGATACGCTTACCACCCAGAAATTGATACACTATCCCACACACTTGCCCAATACACTTTTCCCTCTCCCCCCCCTCCCCTCCCTATCAGTGATCACTCATACCAAGGAAGACATTCAACTACACGATACACATGTGTATGAATATGATTCCCCTTTACCACCTGGAGACTACACTCCCCCATGCACTTGTCCCATACACTTTTCCATCCTCCTCCCCTCCCCCCGTTTCCCACACTAAGAAACCCCCAAGAAACTACCATGATAACACAAGTAAGCTAATACAGAGGTCCAAGTGTGATGTAAAATACATCAATTAACTAGACCTCAATGCTATGGTGCCGCTCACACATTTCTATAGCAAGATGTCTATGACGGAGCATCACGGCAATGCGCAACATGTTCTCTCAGCCCCATAACCATGCGTCCCTCCCTGATAGAGTCCTAGACGTCCACGGAAGATGCAATTCGACTTACCCCTATCGGTTCCACACACTCCATCAATCGTTCCATGCTCTCAGCCATCCACGTCCGCCACCCCCTCCAATGAATTCCTCCTAAAGCAAAGGAAATGGGTCATCTTGTTCGACGATTTTGGAGTGGACGAACCACACTTGCCAGAGAAAGACCACTGCCTCCGCCTTACAGATGTCGTCATCCCGGCCAAGGAGGACATATATACAGCTAGCCATGACATGCTGGAGATTTTTGTCATGGACATGCAACAACAGATCCTATGTGAGTTGTTTTTCTATTATCAAAACAAAGAAATAAATATTGAAACCGTTACAAAGAAGGACACCTTCCGGACCCAAAAAAATAGTAACAGAATTACATAACACTAAGTTAATACAGTAGATGGGGGCCAGGGAGACTGCTCGGGCGTATCAGGCGAGCCCGTTGGTCTGGGTGAAGACTGCATCCCCAATGATGCTACTCAATCTCACTCTTCCTTCTCCACTTCCTCTTCCTCTCCCTCTTCTCCACTTGCCTCAACTCAAGATGTGGCCACCACTACACATGAGAAGAAGAGAAAAAAAGACACAGTAAGGAACAACAGTAATAGCAGCCAGCGAGTAATGGAAGTGGACTATCTGTTCACTGCTACAACTATGAGGATGCTCATTTCTATATGGAGTGCCAAGAGTGCATGGGATAGGGCCAAATCATAGATGGATTCCAAGCTGCACACGCTCAATGGACTTCTTCCTGTACCACCTCGACGGGTTGAGCGACGACCTCGACAGAAAACAAGCCTTCAGTCACTCCAGGTACTGCTTGAGACATGGACCCTTAAAACCACACCATTGCGGAATTTTGTGAACTGGTTGCACTTTGTAACTATGGAGGTTGGATTGTGTTTTTGTAGGCAGGTGGTTCACAAACCACCTTTCCTTCTGTATTAGTTTCCCATGCAGATGCTTGTAGAGGAGTTGAGCTGCTTTGTAACGAGGATGGACCTAACGATACCAAATGGCTTGATGAGTCAAAGATTTGTGCCTTGCTTTGTTTTTCTGATTCCTCTGCTAAGCTTTTGGCACAGGCAGAGTGCATTATGGCTTGTTAGTCTATGTGGATGATAGGTAGTGAGGCGAGTGGCACCTGGATCATTGTCTGTGGTACCATCCATGAAATGACATCGTAGTTGTTTTTTGTTGCTCGATCTCGTTGGGTCAGTTTGGTCCGTTCACATAGGATTTGGCCAGTCATTACCTTACCAAAGCATTGGGGTGGTTCGTTTTGATCATGCGGCTGGCCCCTTGGAAAATTTAATATGCTATTTTCCCCTGCTTGTAAGCCCAACATGCTCTCTATTTGTGCTTCCACCAAGATGGTTCTCTCTGTTGTCTCTGCCACAATCACTGCTCTCCACACATATGCCATTGTTCTTCGTGCCTTTATTAACGATGAAGTTTATCGTGCATCTTATTGCACCTCCTCTGCCTCTTCCCCTTCCTTGACATTTACACGTGTGTTTTTCATTGGAGATATCTTCCCAGAACACCAGCATTTGCTACTTTGCCACCTCAGCCATATGAGGTCAAACACCGTCCCCAAGCTCACTTGGACTCAAGTAGCCCTCGGTCTTCATGGGGCTTCCTCTGAGAAGCTGCCCAAATTTGATTCTCTCTTCTAAACTCATGATAAGATGTGTCACTTACCCTGACTCTACCTCACGGCCACTTTGTCCACTAACGTTGGTCCACTCAGACCTTCTCCATCCCCTCGTTGATTCTCTGTGAGATCAAGGATGATATATTCACCCGCATTGATGAATTCACCCTTATGTAGTGGGTCTACAGATTCCACCATGCCTCCGCCACAATGTCAATGTCGTCCTACCAGTCCGCTTGCAGCTTGTGATGGCTGAGCACCAATATTGTTATACCATTCACACATTTTAATCCAATCATAGTGGTAATGTATTGGACAAAAAAGATGCTTTCTTTTATGAGCACGGTGTCTTCCACCATCTCTCCTCCCTTGCTACACCACAAGAAAGTAGTGTCAATAAGCGCTGGAACCACACCATGGAGGATCCGGTTTGTGCCATGCAATCTGAGTGTAGTCTTCAACACTCCTTTTCCTTTGAGGACATTTCTTACATGAAATGGATCTAGAACTACCTGGCGCACGGTCCTCTTCTGGACCATGTCATGCCGTACGAGTTGTGATTCGGCCATCGTGCCGACCTCCATCTCGATCATGTATGGGATCCAAAGCTTGTGTCTAATATAGCAAGGACCAGGAGGGGTCCAAGGTCTCACCTCGGAGTCGCATGCGTGATTTCCTTGGCATTTCCTTTTTTCACAGGCTTGGCGCTTTTGGAACCCTGCGCACAACCACACCATCAAGTCTCGAGACATTCTCTTCTTTTAAGCTCTCACCTACCGTGTTCTGTCCAACATTCTGTTACTGGTTGTAGTCCAAGTTCCTATATGTATAGCTTCTTGATAGATGGTGGAGTCTAGCCCTGAGGATGGGTCCATCCGGGCCTCCTCACTTGTTGTCTCTCGGTAGATGGGGTGTCTGGCCTCCGGATGATGACGATCCAACCATCTTGGTTGTAGATTCATTCAATGCGTCGGTTCCCTTTGGCATGCCTATTCCCGTGCCAGTATTTGTTCTTCCCAACACATGCTCCTGTGCCAGTGTTGGTTCCCCCCAACACACCTGCTCCTGTTCCAATGTCGGTTTCCTCTAGCACACCTACTCCTATGCAAAATTTGATCCACACTGTCACACTTGCTCCTCGTGCCAGTCTTAGTTCCCTCCAGTACACTTGATATTGCGCTGGTGGCTGCATTCCCGACCACTCCTGGTGTTGTTCTTGCACGTGCCTCCCCTTTGGACGAGCCAACACCTTTCCATGATCCTCTTACACCCTCTCTTCTTCCCTACAATCCTACATCCGTATGGTTATGGATAAGCCGCCTACTATGCAGCCCGAGGTGAGCACTTCCACATCGGGCTACTCTTGCGAGCCCGGTGGTCGTCGTCGACCACTAGCCTCGAGGGCTCAACGAACAGTTGACTCGGCTCCTTGACACCCCACTCGTAGTGTTATGTTTGGCAAGCATGAAAGCCCTTGGCCTGATTGTTCAGGCCGATGGCTTTTGTACTACACTAAAGTGCACCCATCATGTCCTTTTAGCCACGAGCTGGTCTGCCGTGAGTTCTTATTTCTTTGCGATATCGCAGCTGACCTTGTGGTGGCTGGGCCGATTCATGAGGCATGTGTCTTGGCCACTTGGAGCTCTCCCGCAATGACGCCTAATCCAGGTATGCTCAAGGAGGAACTATCGACTGACGCAGAGTTGTGGCGTGTTGTTTGTGAGGATGAGCTAAGAGCCATCCGTGAGCATGATGTTTATGATCGTTTCAACCACTAGCCTGGGCGGACAGTTGTTCAAGCCGACTGAGTACTTCAAAAGAAAGTAAAGCCTGAAGACACACTTCATCGCTAAAAGGCACACTTGATGGTCAAGGGAATCTCATGGGTTGATGGTGTGGATTTCACTAACACCTTTGCACCCATTGGTCGTATGACCACGTCTCGCGCTCTCTTTGAAATTGTTGCTTACCACAATTGGGAGTTGCACCTGATGGAAATGAATAACATGTTCCTCCATGGCACCCTCGAGGAGGTGATCTACATGGTCCAACTAATTGGCTTAAAGGTTGGTGACAATGTCAGACGTTTGTTCAAAGGCTTGTATGGCCTGAAGCAGCTACCTTGGTGCTAGAACCACGAGATCACCCACACAGGTACATGCGGAGTAATACCGACCTATCCCTCATTCTCAGACGAACAACTAAGAGCTTTACAACCATTACGGCCGATGTGGAAAACCTCCAGATTACGTCTCCTACACTGGAGGCCGAAAAGGAGGCCGAGGCCACAAAGGAGGCCGAGGCCGTCCTCCAAGTTGCCTACTGAATCAAGGTCCTTGGTCTTGTAGGTTCTTTCTCTGGGATGGAGATCGTACGTGACTATGAGCAGCGGACACTCTCGTTGCATCAGGCACGTTACACACGCATTGTGGAGGAGTCATTTCCTGACCTCCTTGGTGCAGTTCCCATAGCCTCCACCACCATCACACCTGCCGGGTAGGATGTCGTTAAGATCGATGATCCACCACAGCTGGAGAAGACAGTGGTTGTGACCCTAAACCTGTGCCTCATTAGATCTCTCATGTACTTGGCCATGAGCAATCGTCCCGACATAGCCTTTGCTGCCAAACTCGTTGCACACTTCTCATAGTGTCCTTGGGTGAGAGTCTTCCATGGGGTTGTGTGAGTGGTAAGGTGAGCGGTTTCGATGAATACACAGACAGTGACTGGGCATGGAGCCCTAATGGACGTAATCCAACAAGCTACATGCACCCGCTTGGTAGCACCATTGTGTTGTGGCGCAACAACAAGTGGGGCTACATTTCATGTAGCTCATCAGATGCTGATAAAGTTGCGTTAGCCGTATGGCAATAGCGTTTGTTTTGTGAGCTAGCTAGTCATGCTTTGCATCATTTTGCGTTATGACAACCAAAGTGCTCTCTAAGAACCCTGGCGTGTTTCACAAAGCAAATTGCTCTAGAGTGCCACTTTGTGCATGATCTCGTGGAGTGATAGGTCATCTCAGTCATCTGGGTCAGCAACAAAAATTCGTACATGAAATTTGCGACCAAGGTACAGAGCGTAGAAAGTTCATGGTGGCCATTCTGGTTGTCAGGCTTTGCCCCTTGCCTTAGGGTCACAGAGAGTAGGGTATATGTATAGAGACTGTGGAGTATCTCATTGTACACTTACGTCAAGTCCACACGTGTATGGACATGCGTACGAACGGGTCATGAGGAAGTGTTGTGATGTGTGATGATGTCGTCTACTTGTATAGCTTACTGTGACTACTCAGCCATGTCCATGCTCATGCAAAATCCTTATTCCAATCCAACTAGAGCCTGATCACCGTCGGATGGTGATCCACCCACCAACAACTACCCCAAAAAACTTTGAATTTGGTTATTTACCTGTTGCATAATTAATTTGACGAGTTTTTGACCGGGTTCAAATTATTTTGGTGGCATGTATGAATTCGACGAAATGCCAGGGGGTGCACTTTGAATTCGACGAAAGTCCGTGTTCACTTTGTTTTGTCCGACGAAACACTCAACGCTCGAGTGTTTGAATGGTCAAAACCCAACTGTTGGCTTGCTCGATGCCATGGAAGGGTCCTCGCCACGGTGGCGAGAACCCTTCCGTGGCATCGAGCAAGCCAACAGCGGTGGTCGAACACCGTTTACAAGAAAAAAAACAGGTTTCGATGATCATCCAAGACAAACTTGTGTACGGACCAGAAATATAAGAAAAGCAAAAATTTAGGGGTAGAGCGTTGATTTCGACAAATAAATTCTGGAATTATTTTGGTGGTACCTATGAATTCGATGAAAGTTCATTTTCAACAAAATTCGATGTGGGTAAACATAATCAACATCAAAATCAAAGTTTTTTAGGGTACCTGACAGCTTTCACGATGTCTCGTGTGCTTCTTGGGGTCTTTCTATAGCTGAAATAGCCAGGAAGCTTCCTAGCACGCTTGCCACTGACTGGGCGTCAGCGCTCAGCCAGCTTGTCGCGTCAACACAGGTCGGACACAAAACGACAAGGGTTTGGCTAGGCGACACAAATAGAGTGTCCAATGCACTTCCATAAAAACCAAATGTAGAGAGAGTTACAACAATGAGCAACAACCACCTAAAAAGTTGTGAGGCCTGGTACGTAGCCAGCGCAGCCAGGGGCACGTATGGCTACGCACTCGGCACAACTTGCACACAATAATGCAAACTGCCAGAACGGCTCCGCCGAGGCTAAAACACTCGCCAGGTCATAACACCCTGCACATGCTTCAGAACAAGGCGTCTTTTAAACCAGAACGACCAGCACGACAAGCTGGACATGTCCATAACATACAAGGCTCCTCTTGACCCCGGAACACGTCTCTGGGTGCCCGGGTCTCCAAGGAGGTACATTACTAAGCATCGGGCAACACGCCAAGAGCTCCTAACACACACACACACACACTTGTTCAAGGCTTTGGGTCTCCTCTTCGCACCGCTACGACCCACCAGGTGCGCGGGTCTCGACCAACACAACCTCATGTCTCCTCGTGACCCCGGAACATGTCTCTGGTCAGAAACTGCTAGGAAGCTTCCTAACCTTCTTGCTGCTAACGTGGCGACACTGTCTAGTCAGCTGGCACACTACCAAGCAAGCATGTGCAAGAAACAACAAGAGTCAGGATAGGGAGGCGCGCAAAGTAAGCTCCAATAGCTAAGTAATGTAGAGAGAAATGACAACTGACAAGCACACAACATAAATAGCTGGCGCGGCGCACGGCGGGTGACGTACGCGATAGTGTCAGTTTGTCCTAAAACCGGCTTAAAACCACTGTTTTGGCCGTAAACTTGCACACAGGTATCACAAACGCAACACCGTCTGAACCAATAGATGGACATTCTCAAGCCAGATGCTAGGACTGGTACACACATAAGTCCAACATCCATCGGTGGACAGACAATGCAAAACATGCAAATCGGGCTCAAGAGCCAATCCACCGAGACAACTCTAATGTCTGTAGAAAAACCGTAAAGTACCCCGGCAAGCACCCAGGACGTCGTGGCAGCTGTCTGGCAGCTGCTGGTGGGTGGAGCCACCACTTGTCGGTACTCCGGCGCCAGCTGCGTCCGCATCAAGGATCATCACAAGCATGGACACGACCGAGTGGTCATAGTAAGCTGTATAAACAGACGGGGATGGCTCACATCACAACACTCCCCATGACCCGATGGTACGCATGTCCATACACGTGCAAAACTGACACACGTGTGCAACAAGATGCTCAACAATCCATGCTCACACACCCCACTCTCAGCCACTCTCAGGCAAGGGGCGAAGCCAAACAGAACAAATGGCCCCCATGAACTTTCTGCGCGTAAGTGCCTTGGTCAAGAAGTCAGCCCGCTGCATGTCCGTGCCGACCCAGATGACGGAGATCACCTGTTGCTCCACAAGATCACACACAATATGATGCTCAACAGGAATGTGCTTTGTGCGTGCATGAAACACACCAAAGTTCTCTACGATGGCAAGAGCACTCTGGTTGTCACAGTGCAGAATGACGCAAGGCACTGACTGACGCAACTCACGAAACAGACGCTATAGTCACACTACCTCAGCAGCCCCAACCCCTAGAGCAACATACTTATACTCTGATGATCTATGTGCAATACAACCCTACCTGCCACTGCGCCACAACACAGCGGTGCCACCAAGCAGGAACACGTAGCCTGTGCGAGTGCGCCCATCATAATTCCATGCCCAGTCACTATCCATGTAGTCGTCGATTACCACTAAACACTACCGTCGAAAGAAGAGTCCGAGGTACGGTGTGGACACCACGTACTACACCACTCACACAACCGCGTGAAGGGCTCTCGCCCGAGGAAACTATAAAAACTACGCAAGGAGGTTGACGGCGAAGGCAATGTCAGGCCGCGTGGTGGTGGCCAAGTACATCAAAGAGCCAATCAGGTGCAAGGACATGGTTACGTCCACTGTCTCCCCCAACTCTATTGGATCATCCACCTTTAGAGCATCCTGCCCATCAGGTGTGATGGGAATGGAGGTTGTGGGAACTACACCCAGGAGGTTAGCAAACCGCTCCCCCATAACACAGGCGTAATGTGCTTGATGCAACAAGAGTGTCCGTCGCTGACAATCACGCCTGATCTCCATCCCAAGAAATGTAGCTAGAGGATCAAGGTCCTTCATCCTGTAGGTAGCCTAAAGGAGTGCATTGGCCTCCTTCACGGCCTCCATCAAAGGAGACGCAATCAGGAGGCCTTCCGCATAGACCAGGATGGCGATTAGGCTCTTAGCTGTCCGTCGGAGAAAGAGGGACGGGCCAATGTCACTCTGCACATAACCGGTACGTGTTATTCTGCTGGTGATCTCCAAGTTCTAGCACAAGGGTGGCTGTTTCAGGCCGTACAAGACCTTGCACAAGCGCCAGACCTTGTCATTGACCTCGAATCCAGGTGGCTGAACCATGTAGATCTCCTCCTCTAAGGTGCTTTTGAGGAACACATTTTTCACATCCATCTCGTGCAGCTCCCAGTCGTGGTGAGCAACAACCCCCAACAGAGTGCGAGCGGTGGTCATGTGGCCAACAGGTGCAAATGTGTCAGTGAAATCTACACCCTCAACCTGCGAGAATCCCTTGGTCGTCAAGCAATCCTTGTAGCGATCCAGTGTGCCATCAAGCTTCACCTTTTTGTGAAAGACCCACTTGGCCTGTACAGCCTTGTCCCCAGGCGAGAGGTTGACAAGCTCGTAGACCCTGTGCTCACGGATGGCTCTCAGCTCATCCTCACGAGCTGCACGCCACAAGTCTGCATCCTAAGCTGAGAGTGCTTCCTTCAACGTGCCTCGATCAGGCATCGTCAAGGGAGAGCTCCGGGTGGCTAAGGCACATGCCTCGGGACTCGGTCTGGCCACGACAAGGTCGGTTGTGGCATCGCAAGCGACCGAGAACTCTTGGGAAACCAACTCGTGGCCTAATGGACATGCTGGATGCACCTCAGTGTTGTCCGCCTGGACACTTAGGCCAAGGGCCTTTGTGCCAGGCTCACCACTCTGAACAGCACGGGTCAGGCGTCTAGATACCGAGTCAGCAGACCGCTGAGCCCTAGAGGCCAGTGGTTAGAGACGACCGCCGGGCTCGCGAGAGTAGCCCGATGTAGAGGTGGTCACCTCAGGCTACGGAGAAGGCTGTTGGGCCATAGCCGCAGGTGAAAGAGGTGCATGCACGGGAGTGGGTGTGACAGGGGAGACCAGCACTGGCGTGGGATCAGGTGTTCCAGAAAGGTCTGACATCGACACGGGATCAGGTGTGTCAGAGGGGACCGAAACTGGCACTGGATCAGATGTGCCAAAAGGGTCTAACACCTGCATGGGATCATGTGGGCCAGAGGGGACCGACACTGGCACAGGATGAGATATGCCAGAAGGGTCTGACACCGGCACGGGATCATGTGTGCTAGAGGGGACCAAAATTGGCATGGGATGAGATGTGCCAGAAGGGTCTGACACCAGCACGGGACGAGGTGTCCCAGAGGGGACTGATGAGGCTACTGAATCCATAGCCACGATGGCAGGATCGTCAGCACCCAGAGACCGGACCGCAGGTGAGGGGACCCGAACGGACCCATCCGTAGGACTAGTCTCCTCCATCCACCGGAAAGCCACACAGGTTGGGATGTGGTCGGCGGCCAGTGACAGAATGCTAGATAAGTCATGGTAGGGGGGAGCCTCAAAGAAGAGAGCATTTAAAGGCTTGACAATGTGGGCAGGGTCCCAAAAGCGCCAGGCCTTTGATCACGGGGAGATGCCGAGGAAGGTACACATGTGCCCGCGAGGTGAGACCTTGGACCTCTGTTGGTCCTCGGTGTACCAGACGCAGGCGAGGGACCCCCAAAACGTGGGCAAGATGGAGATCAACATGATGGCTGAACCACAACTCGTACGGCATGACATGGTCAAGAAGTGGACAATGCAACAAGCGGTTCCAGACCCACGTCATGTAGGAGAATCCCTCAAAGGCCAAGGACTCCAGAAAACCGCACTCAGACCGCATAGTGAGAACCGCATCCTCCATGGTGTGCTTTCAACGCTCAGACACAATGTTTTGCTGCGGTTTAGCAGGTGCAGAAAGCTGGTGAAAGACACTGTACTCAGCAAAGTAGGCATCCATCTTGCCTAAGAACTCGCCACCACGATCCAAGCGGAACGTGTGCAGGGTGTGACAAGACTGACGCTCAGCCATCACAAGCCAAAGGCGGACCGCCGTGGCATCGATCTTGTGGAAGAGGCTATAGACCCACCGCATCCGAGTGAAGTCATCGGTCAGGGTAAGAACATATCGACCCCGATCAGAGAGTGACTCGTCTGGGAGTGGACCAAGAAGGTCCGAGTGGACCAACTGAAGTGGGCACAGTGTTCGAGAGGAGGAGTCAGGGTAAGAGCAGCGATGCATCTTACCTTGGACGCAAAAAAGACAATTGGTCTTGGGTGGCTTCTCAAAGGAAGTTGCATCAAGACTGAGGGCTGGCTGAGTGCGAATGAGCTTAGACATAATGTTCAAGCTCACATGGCAGAGGCGACGATGTAACATGCGCAAGTACTCAAGGGAGAGAACACCAGTGACAAACACACGTGCACAAGAGGGAGGGGGAGCAACAGAGGGAATGCAACAAGACATATAATAGAGATCATCAACAACAGAGACACGAAGCACGATGGCACATGTATCCAGAGCAGTCACTGTGGCAGAGTCAGTAGAGTGCTCAACAGTGAGGCCCATCCTGGTGCATGCACGAATAGAGAGCAGGCTGAGCTCAAGAGCAAGGAAAAATAACACGTGAGAAATGTACAAGGGGCAAGAAAGACCATCAAACTGTAAACCCCCAACTCCCTACACAGGCAACGACTGACCAGGCCCTGTGCAAACAGACCAAAGAGACGCAACGGGACCCAACACAACAAAGGCACTACGACAACAGGTCATGTGATGGGTGGCACCAGATTCAATGATCCAGGTGCCACTCGGCTCACGACCAGTCATCGACACTGAGCAACATGCCACTTAACACTCTGCCTATACTGGACGTTCAGCAGAGGACTGAGGACAACGACGAACAACACAGATCTATGACTCGTCAAGCCAGTCGGTACTGTGAGGTCCATCCTCATCGCAAGCCAACTGAGCTCCACCACAAGCATCATCACGGGAAATAGACGCAGTAAGACAAGCTGTCACGGGACCACTGAGCTGTGACAGCACACTCGCACCTCCTTGACTACGAAACGCTAGCAGCTGACGAAGCTCCGCGATCGTTCATCCCGAGGGTCCATATCACTGATGCCGCCTGATGAAATGGACACATCTGCTACAATCGTGGTTGTGGCGTGCCCCGGCCGTGTGTCACTCGAGGAAATCCACTGCATGTGCGCTGCCTGAAGGCCGCACATGATTCGAGTCTAGTCAAGGGGCTGCTCACACTCCGTGTAGCGGTGAGCGCGTCCACAGTTGTAGCAGTGGACAGAACATCCACTACCACTACACATCGGTTGCTACTGTTGCTGTTGTTGTCCCTTCCCGCATCGTTTCTTCCCCTTCTTCCCCTATATGGCCGCTACAACACCCTGAGTGTGGCCGCTTGGGGTAGAGGAGGAGGAGGAGGAAGTGGTGGAGGTGGGGTTGGTGGGACAAAAGGCGTAGGAGGGGTCGCAATCACTGCTGCAATAAGTAGACTCTGCTGATGGACGATAGCAACCTCATGAGCCGATGTGGCCGTGAGGAAGTAGTGATGGGTCCACGGAAGCAGCTGAAGTGACTCTGACAACTCATAGAGAGCCACATGGTCGAAGCCAGTAAAGAGCTTCACGTGGTCCAAGTGTGTCCCCATCGTGATGGTGTCGAGTGTCCACAACTGTGTCCCACCACCGGTCCCAAGGTGCGTACAAAGCCACATCACGTGCCTACAGTAGTCAGCTACAAGTTCCGTGGGACCTTGACAAAGGAGTGAAAATCACGTAGTCGGGCAGCCCTCGTAGCATGGGTCTCTGCATCGAGAAGAGTCAGGGCCAGCTCCCAACCCTGACGCAGATCTGCTCCAGTTCCGGTCCCGTTCTCACTCAAAAAGGGGCGAAAGTCAACCATTGTCTTCCGTGGCATGGAGTAGAGAAGACCTTGCATCACTCTCACTGCTGTCTAGACCTGGTGAGCGTCGCGAGTCTGGTACTGATTGTAATAGTAAGGCCAGACGCCCTCAGAATCAGCCCACACCTGAAACAACGTCTCCGAGTAATCGAATCCCTTGTTGCTATCGTATCGGGATGGAGGTGTCTCAAGGTCCCTGGTCACCGCTCTGTGGGGAGTGTGACCTCAAGCTCAGGAGATGGTGGACAGGATATAGGGAGACCTCGAGTAAGAGAAACACCACCAAAAGTGAACGCCGCTGAACAACGTGCCAAATCCTGACGACGAGAAGGTGACAGGGTGAGAGGCAGTGATCCCAGATGAAGCTCACGAATGCGCTCCTCATGGACATGAATCTCGTCCTCGCGTGTGTCATCCTTTATCTCCTCATCCCAGGCGTCAACCTACGATGAGGGGTGCTGAGGCTGCGACGTTGTGTATGGTGTAGACAATTGAACAAATGGTGTAGCTCCAGTAGATCCTCCAGGTGGCGGCTGTGAGGCTCCCAAACGACCTCGTAGTAGCTCAGTATTCTCTTGCAACGCATCACTCTATGTCTGACGAAGCTCGTCAATTGTGAGTGATTGCGATCGTGGGCTCATGATGCCCGAAGAGGAGGAAGAAGTGGGGTCTCCGAGGCCTTTGCCTTTTTCACCCACTGGCGTCCTCAAAGTGCTCAATATGGGGCCGAACATCAAAGATGCTCTGAACAAGAAATTGACAACGTTTCTCGAAGAGTGAAATGTCAAGAAAAAATGACGTTTTGATCCCTAAATTACTAATGTCAGCAAAACCAATAGTTACATCAGCGTTTTACACCAGCGTAAAGAATGCTATCGTTTTCTTCGCTGGCGTATCTTAAGCCAACATTTTTTTGGCAGTCACATGAACTCCTCGGTGGGGGTGACCGCGTCACCCCCTGCCCTATGCAGCCATGTGTAGCCCTACACAGGTCTGCGCTTCTCTGCGCAGCCTTGCACAGCCTTGCGTAGTGCTGTGCAGCTTTTGCGCAGCTGCGTAGCAGTGCTGCACAATAGTGCTACACAGTAGTACTCCTTGCTGTCGCTTCTGTGGCCGCCGTCACTACTGCTATGTTGTTGCTGCTACTTCTGCTGATGCTACTACGTGTTGGTTTTTGCACATCTCTCATTGTGCTCTGTTGTGTCCTCCCGGCTTGTGTACATCGGCGTGCAGATGACTGACGGCGAGACTCGACGNTTCATTCTTCATTCCTAATCAGTCACTTACAGTTTTCAGCTGCTTTCTGGCGCTAACACTGGCGCGCGCATTTCAGAGTAACAAACCCAGAGCTTCCAGACTTGGACTCTAGAGCAGCAGACTGAGGGGGCAGCTGACTTAAGCAACGAGTGTGGAAGCCCGCACGCTGCATCAACAATGCTGCTGCCCCAACCAGCTGCCTAGGCTTTCCTTTTTGGTATCAGAGCCAGAGCGTAGCAGCAGCAGCAGAAGACTGACAAACAGGTGCCAGACAACGCCGGCGGACCTCCATACGCGCCAGTGCAGGGGAAATGCTGCCGGATTTTTTCCGGCAGCATTGACCCTCCTGGTGGCGGCGTCAGATTTTTTCCCACGGCCACTGGGCCAGGGGAAATGCTGCCGAAATTTTTTTCGGCAGCACTGACCCCCACACGTAACGCGAGGAGGTGAGCGGCAGGCGGCGTCCGACACCCGTGGGCGACGGCGCACGCGGCAACGTCACCCAGGTGCAGTGACTGGAACTAGCTTGCAGCAACAGCGGCAGCCGCAGGCAACGGCAGCGAGCAGCGGCAGCAGCAGCCGACAGCAGCTGCGTGCAGCAGCAGCAGCAGGCTGAAGCAGCAGCTCGCAGTAGCCCGCAGCAGCAGCTCGTAGCAGCAGCAGCAGCAGCGCGTAGCAGCAGCCTGCAGCAATAGTCCGCAGCAACAGCTAGCAGTAGCTGCAGCACGTAGCAGCTGCAGCAGCTTGCAGCAGCAGCAGCAGTCTGCAGCAGCCGTAGCAGCGAGGCGTAGCACCAGCTAGCTGCAGCAGCAGCAGGAGCGAGCTGCTGCTGGCAGCAGCTAGCCGCGGCTGCTGCTGCTCGCAGCTCGTAGCAAGCAAGCAGCGAGCAGCAGCCCGCTGCGGCCAGCGAGCAGCAGCTCGCTGCTGCCTGCGAGCAGTAGCCCACTGCTCGCAGCAGACAGCGGGCTGTTGCCAGCTGTGACAGAGAAAAAAAACCCGAACAAAAAATCCCCATCCCGCAGCCCATAGCAGCAGCCTGCTGCTGCAGCCTGCAGCAGCAGCAAGCAGCAACTGCAACACGTAACAGCTGCAACAACACGCAGTAGCAACAGCAAGCTGCAGTAGCTACAGTAACCGCGGCAGCTCGCAGCAGCAGCAGCTGCAGCTGCAACTGCAGCCACAACAACCGCAGCAGCAGCAGCAACCGTAGCAGTAGCAGCAGCAGCAGCAGCAGCCGTAGCAGCCGCAGCAGCAGCAGTAGCAACAGCAGCAGCAGCAACAGTAGTAGCAGCAGCAGCAGTAGCAGCAGCAGCAGCAACAGCAGCAGCTGTAGCATCTATAGTAGCAGCAGCAGTAACAACAGCGGCAGCCCCAACAACCGCCGCTCCTGACGTCAGCATCCCGCTGTTGACGTCACTGCTGACGTCACTGCTGACGTCATCAACAAAAAAAAGAAGGGAAAAACCAAGGGGAGAAAGGGAAAGGGGAAGGCAACCCAAGGGGTGGGTAGAACTCCTACCACCCCTGCTGATTTCAGCAAAGACAACAAAAAAAATCAAGGGACACCAAGCCATGGCCGGTAGCCCGGGTGAGGAGGGGTCCTNAAAAAAAACCCGAACAAAAAATCCCCATCCCGCAGCCCATAGCAGCAGCCTGCTGCTGCAGCCTGCAGCAGCAGCAAGCAGCAACTGCAACACGTAACAGCTGCAACAACACGCAGTAGCAACAGCAAGCTGCAGTAGCTACAGTAACCGCGGCAGCTCGCAGCAGCAGCAGCTGCAGCTGCAACTGCAGCCACAACAACCGCAGCAGCAGCAGCAACCGCAGCAGTAGCAGCAGCAGCAGCCGTAGCAACCGCAGCAGCAGCAGTAGCAACAGCAGCAGCAGCAACAGTAGTAGCAGCAGCAGCAGTAGCAGCAGCAGCAGCAACAGCAGCAGCTGTAGCATCTATAGTAGCAGCAGCAGTAACAACAGCGGCAGCCCCAACAACCGCCGCTGCTGACGTCAGCATCCCGCTGTTGACGTCACTGCTGACGTCACTGCTGACGTCATCAACAAAAAAAGAAGGGAAAAACCAAGGGGAGAAAGGGAAAGGGGAAGGCAACCCAAGGGGTGGGTAGAACTCCTACCACCCCTGCTGATTTCAGCAAAGACAACAAAAAAAATCAAGGGACACCAAGCCATGGCCGGTAGCCCGGGTGAGGAGGGGTCCTCCTCTGTTGGGGGGACCCCTACCCCTCCTTTCTTGCAGCGCCTGCAGTAGTAGCAGCAGCAGCAGCAGCAACAACAGCAGCAGCAGCAGCAGCAGCAGTAACAGCAGCAGCAGCAGCAGTAACAGCAGCAGCCGAAGCAGCAGCAGAAGTAGTAGTCACAGCAGCAGACTCAGCGCCAGCGACAGACAGTGACTTCCATCCTTGGCCCCACTCTGAGTGCCGGTCGCAGGCAGAAGGACTTTGAGACGCCGCCGCCGCCGCTTCAGGCCGGCGAGCAGTTCCGGAGCTGGGAGCTTAGCTTCCGGATCTGGGCGCAGGGTGAGGGTCTGTGGGCTTACTACACCCTCCCTTACGACTCCACCCAGGCCGACCAGTTGTATGACGCTAGTCGCGCCGTCCGTGCCCTTGTCCCAGTGGCCCCTCTATCTTCCCTCCTGGCCTTAGAGCCTTTTCTCGGCGACGTCACTGCCGGCGACATCCCAGACCCTACAGCCGCATGGCACGTCCTCACCAGGCCCCATCGCCTGTCCAGCGACGCTGAGATCAGCCGTCTGCTCCGGGAGTTCAACTCCCTGCACATGGGGGAGACCGAGACGGTCACTGCCTACTGGCTGCGGGCGGAGGACACCCTTCGTCGTCTTGGAACATTTGCTCCGCCCCATCTGTCCGCACTTCTCACCATCAAGCGCGGCGCCACTAGCGAGTACGTGGACGTCTTCGTACAGTACCCCCAGGACGTCCTCTCAACCATGGCGGCCCAGGGCACCCTCATGCCCTGAGCATATGAGCTCTTTCTCCGCATTGAGGAAGCTCGCCAGGAGTCCCAACTCCATCGCACGGAGGCGCGTGCATCCCCTGCCGTCGCCTCCCCTGCCGTCGCCTCCCCTGCCGTTGCCTCCGTGGCCGTCGCCTCCCCCGCCGCAGCTACCTCATCGTCGACGAGGAAGAAGAAGAAGAGCCGGAACAAGAAAGGCAAGGGTCCGCCGCAGCAGCAACAACAGCAGTGGTCGACCGGATCCAGCGGTGGTGGCTCAGTCTGCCACAACTGTGGTCAGCCCGGGCACGGGTGGTACACATGCCCTCTCCCGACGGACGAGGTACGCGTCATTGCCACCATGCGTCGCCAGCGGGAGCGCCGCCTCGCCTCTACCGCCGTCGCTGCTGCCGGCCCTTACACTTCGACCTCGTCCAGCAGCTCTGCCACTTCGATAGCTCCGCCTGTCCCGCAGACACCCGCGCCGCAGCAGTACTACCCACAACCATCGGCGCCTCCGCTCCCTTCACTGGCGCAGTCCTCCTACTACCCGGGCTCCGAAGCCGTCACTCCGCACTCCGTCTACACCCCCGCGCCGTCCTCCTGTGAGCGTCAGCTGGAGCAGTTCATCGCGCTCCAGCTTGGCCTGCCTTGCCCTCCTCCCCAGGGAAGTGCGAGTTGCGTCACCTCCTGCCCTCCCGCCCAGCCTTGCATGAATGAGACTGAGCTGTGGTCGTGTCCCGTCTCCTCGTCTATCTCGTCGTCTCCTGTGGTCTCCTCCACCCCCCTCCTTCACGACATTGCGTGGCTTGACGATTGGCAGTCTCGTTTCGCGCCTCCTTCTACCGCGTTCGCGTCCCTTGCTTGCTACCATGTGATCGTTAGCGATCTCGCGACTCCTGTCTAGGACCCTGCTGAAACCTGGATCATTGACTCCGGGGCCACGCATAACATGACGGCCTCTCGTGAGGCCTTCAGTATGCTCGGTCCTGTAGGCGGTGTCTCCGGTGTCCGGACGGGTTCCGGACAGGTGTTGCCTGTCCGTGGTGTTGGCGTCGTTCGTTTCCGTGGTCCTGCCGGTGACGTCTTTCTGACCGATGTCCTCTTCGTCCCTGGTCTCGAGCTCAGCCTCCTGTCCGTGACTGCCCTTGACCGCATGAGCATGGACGTTGTGCACTCGCGTGGTGTTGGCACTGTGTCGTTGCGTCCGTCTGGTCTTGTCGTCCTGCACGCCACCGCCAGTGGAAACCTGTGGCATGTTCCTCGTCTCTCCTCTTCTCCTCCTGTCTCCTCCCCGTCGGCCGCCACAGGCCATGTGTTTGTCACCAGTATGCTTTCTCCTCAGCACACCCGCCTCTTGCACTGCCGCCTTTGCCACGTCCACTCTGCCGCCGTAGACAGCATGCTTCGCACCCAGCCAGCCAAGGGCCTTGACCCAGAGACTTTCCCTCTCCCGTGTCCCATAGAGTGCATTGACTGCGCTCAGGGGAAGATGCACCGGTCCACGTACCCCTTGTCCTCCTCCCGTGCATCCGCCCCTCTTGACCTTGTCCACTCGGACGTCATGGGTCCTCTCCCCACCGAGTCCGTCGGCGAGCGTGGCCGCTATGTCCTCACCCTTACGGATGACTATTCTCGCTACCACTGGGTCTTCTGCCTCCGGCAGAAGAGCGATGTCACCCGAGCCATTCAGGACTGGCTTGTCCTCGCGGAGCACGAGTGTGGCTGCTCTCTTTGCTGCTTTTGCTCCGATCGCGGTGGAGAGTACATGGGTGAGGCCATGACCTTTCTCGCCTCCCGCGGGATCCACCATGAGACATCTGCGTCATACACGTCTGCCCAAAACGGCGTATCCGAGCGGTGGAACCGCACCATGGCCGATGCCGTCCGCACCATGCGGGTTGAGTCCGGTCTCTCCGATGGCTTCTACTTTGAAGCCATGGCCTACATGATCTGGGTCTGGAACCGGATCCCCCACGGTCCCCTTCCCCGCCAGTCCACGCCATACCAGCACTGGTGCGGTCGGCGCACTGACCTCCGCCCGGCTCGCGTCTGGGCCTCCGTGGCCATTATGTGGCTGCCCGCCCCACAGCAGGGCGGCAAGCTTGCCCCCCACGGACGCCCCTGCACATTTCTCGGTGTGTCCCGTCAGTCCAAGGCCTGGCGCTTCTGGGACCCATCCCGACACTGTATCGTCGAGTCCCACGATGCCCTCTTCTTCGAGGATCTGTTTCCCCGCAACCTCATCCGCTCCGGCGCGTCCGTGTCCCTCCCGTCGCGTGGGAGAGTGGTGAGTCCGTCCTCCGTCCTGTCGCTTCCGAGTGACACATCACTCCGTCCCTCTGAGCCGGTAGCCCCTGTCGCGTCCTCTGGCCCTCCCGTGCCAGCTGTCCCCGTCGCGTCCGCTGGCCTCTCCGGGCCGACAGCCCTAGTCGCGTCCGCTGGCCCCTCCGGGCCAGCAGCGCCTGTCGTGTCTGCTGGCCCCTCTGGGCCGACAGCCCCAGTCGCGTCCGCTGGCCTCTCCGGGCCAGCAGCGCCTGTTGTGTCCGCTGGCCCCTCGGGGCCGGCAGCCCCAGTCGCCTCCGATGGCCCCTCCGGGTCGACAGCCCCAGTCGCGTCCGCTAGCCCATCCGGGCCAGCAGCGCCTGTTGTGTCCGCTGGCCCCTCCGGGCCGGCAGCCCCAGTCGTGTCCGCTGGCCCCTCTGGGCCGGCAGCTCCTGTCGCGTCCGCTGGCCCCTCCGGACCATCTGCCCCAGTCGCGTCTACTGACTCCTCCGGGCCAGTAGCCCCGTCCGCCTCCGTTGGCCCGTCGGACCCAGCGCCATCTCCTGCCTGACCGCGCTACACACGTGGCCCAGGCGGCAGCCTCCGACCTCGGCTGACAGTGAGCGTGCAGACTGTCGCATCGCGTCCCATGGCACCTCGACCCCCTGTTGCTCCACGTGTCTCCTCCACTCCCACGGTCGTGAGTGGGGACCCTGGCACGAAGGCTCTCGGCCTGACCACTTTGGCCATCATCACAGACCTTCACCCGGGCTCTGCAATGGGCTACGCCATGCTTCATCACGAGCATTGACATGCTGTCGTGGCTACACTCGCCCGCATCCCACCTGGAGCTCGCGATGCACACGCCCTCTCAGTCCGGTCCACAGCACGCCCGGAGGAGCCAACCACCCTGCGCGAGGCTCGAGCCTCTCTTGAGGCCACACATTGGGATGCTGCCTGCGCCGAGGAGCTCCCTGCTATCCGACAACACCACGTATATGACCTCGTCGACCTCCCTCCAGGTCGGAACGCCATTGGTGCCAAGTGGGTCTTTCGGCGCAAGTGGAAGCCTGACGGGTTCTTGGACAAGTACAAGGCCCGCCTCACAGCAAAGGGGTTTGCTCATGTCCCTGGGATCGATTACGACCAGATCTTTGCCCCAGTCGGTCGGTTCTCCACTAGCCGTGCACTCTTCAGCCTGGTTGCCCAGCATGGGTCGGAGCTGCATCATATGGACGTGAGCAACGCGTTCCTACATGGCTCACTGGAGGGTGAGGAGCTTTACATGGTGCAGCCCCCAGGCTTCGATGACGGCACTGGGAGAGTTTGGCGGCTGCGGAAGGCCCTCTATGGCCTGAAGCAGTCACCTCGGTACTGGAATTAGGAGATCATCAGCACGCTTCTCCGTGGCGACCTCCAGCGCAGCACCGCAGACCCCGCCCTGTTCATCAGCCCGCGAGGTCAGACCTTCGCCGCAGTTCTGGTCTACGTCGACGATCTCCTCGTTGCGTCGCCAGACACGGCCGCCATCCAGCGTGTCAAGGACTTGTTGCACGCCACCTACCAGATGAAGGATCTCGGGTCTGCTCGAGTCTTCCTGGGCATGGAGCTCGAGCATGATCGCTCACAGGGCATCCTGCACGTTCACCAGGTTACCTATGTGCAGACCCTGTCCACTCGCTTCGCCGAGGACCTGCCCCTCGTGCCTAGCACATCTTCACCCATGTCACCCGATGGCCAGGTGAAGCTGAAAAGTCCTGACCCAGCTGTTGTGGGGGAGCCAGTTGATGTGACTACATACTTGCGTGTCATCGGGTCACTGATGTTCCTGGCNCGCTGAGGTCTTCTCGCAGTTCGCTGGAGCCTCCTCTCTCCGGCGACGTGCTCAGCTCCATCGGCAGGCCTCCTCGGCGGTCGTGCTGTCGGCGGTCACTGCCCCTGTAGTTGCTGTCTGCATGCGTCCAGCGCGTCCCATCGCGTCTGCATCGTCATGCTCTGCCTAGGATGTTTGTTGCATGTTGCATGGCCCTGTTCGGCATCATGGACCATCGTAGGCACTGCCTGGGTTCGGGCAGCCATAACTCCTTGCTACTATTTTTCTAGCTGTTTCTGACAGCACGACTGCGTTTGCAGCGTCGGTATTATGGTATGGTCCAGTTTTCAGGCAAAACGGACGACGCCCGGGTTTTGGGCTGTCGGCTGTCGGATAGGGCTCACCGAGAAAACCTGCCTGCCAGAAAATAGGTCTATTTCCTTATTGGCTGGTTAGGCGAGTAACAAGCTCTACAGAGCTGGGGGGGGCCTAGAACTTGGAGGGGTCTCCCATTGTTATTCATTCTTCATTCCTAATCAGTCACTTACAGTTTTCAGCTGCTTTCTGGCGCTAACACTGGCGCGCGCATTTCAGAGTAACAAACCCAGAGCTTCCAGACTTGGACTCTAGAGCAGCAGACTGAGGGGGCAGCTGACTTAAGCAACGAGTGTGGAAGCCCGCACGCTGCATCAACAATGCTGCTGCCCCAACCAGCTGCCTAGGCTTTCCTTTTTGGTATCAGAGCCAGAGCGTAGCAGCAGCAGCAGAAGACTGACAAACAGGTGCCAGACAACGCCGGCGGACCTCCATACGCGCCAGTGCAGGGGAAATGCTGCCGGATTTTTTCCGGCAGCATTGACCCTCCTGGTGGCGGCGTCAGATTTTTTCCCACGGCCACTGGGCCAGGGGAAATGCTGCCGAAATTTTTTTCGGCAGCACTGACCCCCACACGTAACGCGAGGAGGTGAGCGGCAGGCGGCGTCCGACACCCGTGGGCGACGGCGCACGCGGCAACGTCACCCAGGTGCAGTGACTGGAACTAGCTTGCAGCAACAGCGGCAGCCGCAGGCAACGGCAGCGAGCAGCGGCAGCAGCAGCCGACAGCAGCTGCGTGCAGCA
>SZWC01002180.1:6773-54080 GCA_023375785.1 Penium margaritaceum
ATTGTGCGCAATGCCTTGACAAAGTTGGCATGTGCCACTGACCATGACCACAAAGTTTACCAAGTACATTAAACGGCTATGAATCATAACACGAGTCAGCCACGGTCAGAGTGTCCAATCACAGTGCAGATGTACTGGGCATGACCTTGCAGGTATAAACAAGGTAGAATACTCGTGGCTCGGTGTGGCTATTGTGTGCAATTCCTTGACAACGTTGGCATGTGCCACTAACCATGACCATAAATTTATCCAAGTGACTTTTAGTTCTATTGATCATGACACGAGTCATCCACAGTCAGAGTATCCAATCACTGTGCAGATGTACTATGCATGATCTTGCAGGTACAAACAGGGTAGAATACTAGTGGCTCGGTGTGGCTATTTTGCGCAATGCCTTGACAAAGTTGGCATGTGCCATTGACCATGACCACAAAGTTTACCAAGTGAATTTAACTTCTACGAATCGTAACACGAGTCAGCCACGGTCTGAGTGTCCAATCACAATGCAGATGTGCTAGGCATGATCGTGCAGGTGCAAACAAGGTAGAATACTGGTGGCTTAGTTTGGCTATTGTGTGCAATGCCTTGACAAAGTTGGCATGTGCCACTGACCGTGACCACAAATGTATCCAAGGGACTTTTACTTCTACTGATCATAACACGCGTCAGCCGCGGTCAGAGTGTCCAATTACAGTACAGATGTACTGGGCATGATCTTGCATGTTAAGAAAGGTAGGTTACTGCTGGCTCGGTGTGGCTATTGTGCGCAATGCCTTGACAAAGTTGGCATGTGCCACTGACCATGACCACAAAGTTTACCAAGTGAATTAAACTTCTACGAATCATAACACGAGTCAGCCACGGTCTGAGTGTCCAATCAAAGTGCACATCTAATCTGCATGACCTTGCAATTATAAACAAGGTAAAAAACTGGTGGCTTGGCACGGCTATGGTGCGCAATGCATTGACAAAGTTGGCATGTGACACTGACCATGACCACAAAGTTTACCAAGTACATTAAACGGCTATGAATCATAACACGAGTCAGCCATGGTCAGAGTGCCCAATCACAGTGCATATACACTGGGCATGACCTTGCAGGTGTAAACAAGGTAGAATCCTGGTGGCTCGGTGTGGCTATTGTGCGCAATGCCTTGACAAAGTTGGCATGTGCCACTGACCATGACCACAAAGTGTACCAAGTGACTTTAACTTCTACGAATCGTAATACGAGTCAGCCACGGTCAGAGTGCCCAATCACAGTGCACATATAACATGCATGACCTTGCAGGCATAAGAAAGTTAAAAAACCGGTGGCTTGGCACGCCTATTGTGCACAATGCCTTGACAAAGTTGGCATGTGCCACTGACCATGACCACAAAGTGTACCAAGTGACTTTAACTTCTACGAATCGTAATACGAGTCAGCCACGGTCAGAGTGCCCAATCACAGTGCACATATAACATGCATGACCTTGCAGGCATAAGAAAGTTAAAAAACCGGTGGCTTGGCACGCCTATTGTGCACAATGCCTTGACAAAGTTGGCATGTGCCACTGACCATGACCACAAAGTTGACCAAGTACATTAAACGGCTATGAATCATAACACGAGTCAGCCATGGTCAGAGTGCCCAATCACAGTGCATATACACTGGGCATGACCTTGCAGGTGTAAACAAGGTAGAATCCTGGTGGCTCGGTGTGGCTATTGTGCGCAATGCCTTGACAAAGTTGGCATGTGCCACTGACCATGACCACAAATGTATCCAAGTGACTTTTACTTATATTGATCATAACACGAGTCAACCACAGTCAGCGTGTCCAATCACAGTGCATATGTACTAGGCTTGATCTTGCAGGTGCAAACAAGGTAGAATACTGGTAGCTCGGTGTGGCTATTGTGTGCAATGCCTTGACAAAGTTGGCATGTGCCACTGACCATGACCACAAAGTGTACCAAGTGACTTTAACTTCTACGAACCATAACACAAGTCAGCCACGGTCAGAGTGCCCAATCAAAGCGCACATCTAATATGCATGACCTTGCAGGTATAAACAAGGTAAAAAACCGGTGGCTTGGCACGGCTATTGTGTGTTATTCCTTGACAAAGTTGGCATGTGCCACTGACCATGACCACAGAGTTTACCAAAAACCTTAAACGACTATGAATCATGACACGAGTCAGCCAGGGTCAGAGTGTCCAATCACAGTGCATATATACTGGGCATGACCTTACAGAAGAAAAAAGTTAGAAAACTGGTGGCTCGGTGTGGCTATTGTGTGTAATGCCATGACAAAGCTGGCATGTGCCACTGACCATGACCACAAATGTATCCAAGTGACTTTCACTTCTATTGATCATAACACGAGTCAGCCATGGTCAGAGTGTCCAATCACAGTACAGATGTACTATGCATGACCTTGCAGTTATAAACAAGGTAAAAACCCGGTGGCTTGGCACCGCTATTGTGCGCAATGCCTTGACAAAGTTGGCATATGCCACTGACCATGAACACAAAGTTTACCAAGAACCTTAAAGGGCTATGAATCATAACACGAGTCTACCACTGTCAGAGTGTCCAATCACAGTGCATATATACTGGGCATGACCTTATAGGTATTAGAAAGGTAGAAAACGGGTGGCTCGATGTGGCTATTGTGTGCAATGCCCTGACAAAGTTGGCATGTGCCACTGACCATGACCACAAATGTACCCGAGTGACTTTTACTTCTATTGATCATAACACGAGTCAGCCACGGTCAGAGTGTCCAATCACAGTGAATATGTACTAGGCATGATCTTGCAGGTGCAAACAAGGTAGAATACTGGTGGCTCGGTGTGGCCATTGTGCGCAATGCCTTGACAAAGTTGGCATGTGCCACTGACCATGACCTTAAATGTATTCAAGTGACTTGTACTTCTATTGATGATAACACAAGTCAGCCGCGGTCAGAGTGTCCAATCAAAGTGCCGATGTAATAGGCATGATCTTGCAAGTGCAAAGAAGGTAGAATACTGGTGGCTCGGTGTGGCTATTGTGCGCAATGCCCTGATAAAGTTCGCATGTGCCACTCACCATGGCCACAAAGTTTACCAAGTGACTTTAACTTCTACGAATTGTAACATGAGTCAGCCACGGTCAGAGTGCCCAATCACAGCGCACATCTAATATGCATGAACTTGCATGAATAAACAATGTCAAATTCCGGTGGCTTGGCACGGCTATTGTGCGCAATGCCTTGACAAAGTTTGCATTTTCCACTGACCATGACCACAAAGTTTACCAAGTACATTAAACGGTTATTAATCATAACACGAGTCGGCCACGGTCAGAGTGTCCAATGACAGTGCAGATATACTGTGCATGACCTTACAGGTATAAACAAGGTAGAATACGAGTGGTTCGGTGTGGCTATTTTGCACAATGCCTTGACAAAGTTGGCATGTACCACTGACCATGACCACAAATGTATCCAAGTGCCTTTTCCATCTATTGATCATAACACGAGTCAGCCACTGTCAGAGTGTCCAAACACAATGCAGATGTAATAGGCATGATCTTGCAGGTTCAAACAAGGTAGAATACGGGTGGCTTGGTTTGGCTATTGTGCGCAACGCCTTGACAAAGTTGGCATGTGCCACTGACCATGACCACAAAGTTTACAAGTGACTTTAACTTCTACGAATCCTAACACGATTCAGCCACGGTCAGAGTGCCCAATCACAGTGCATATCTAATATGCATTACATTGCAGGCATAAACAAGGTAAAAACCCGGTGGCTTGGCACGGCTATTGTGCGCAATGCCTTGACAAAGTTGGCATGTGCCAGTGACCATGACCACAAAGTTTACCAACTACCTTAAACGGCTATGAATCACAACGCGAGCCAGCCACGGTCAGAGTGTCCAATCACAGTGCAGATATCATGGGTATGCCCTTGTAGGTATAAACAAGGTAGAATACTCGTGGCTCGGTGTGGCTACTGTGCGCAATGCCTTGACAAAATTGGCATGTGCCACTGACCATGACCATAAATGTTTCCAAGTGACTTTTTCTTCTATTGATCATAACACGAGTCAGCCACGTTCGGAGTGTCCAATCACGGTGCACATGTGATAGGCATGATCTTGCAGGTACAAACAAGGTAGAATACTGGTGGCTCGGTGTGGCTATTGTGCGTAATGCATTTACAAAGCTGGCATGTGCCACTGACCATGACCACAAAGCGTACCAAGTGTCTTTAACTTCTATGAATCGTAACACGGGTCAGCCACGGTCAGAGTGCCCAATCACAGTGCACACCTAATATGCATGACCTTGCAGGTATAAACAAGGTAAAAAACCGTCGGCTTGGCACGGCTATTGTGCGCAATGCCTTGACAAAGTTTGCATGTTCCACTGACCATGACCACAAAGTTTACCAAGTGACCTTAACTTCTACGAATCATAACACGAGTCAGCCACGGTCAGAGTGTCTAATCATAGTACAGATGTACTATGCATGATCTGTCTGGTACAAACAAGGTAGAATACTGGTGGCTCGGTGTGGCTATTGTGTGCAATGCCTTGACAAAGTGGGCATGTGCCACTGACCATGACCACAAATGTATCAAAGTGACTTTTACTTCTATTGATCATAACACAAGTCATCCACGGTCCGAGTGTCGAATCACAGTGCAGATGTACTATGCATGATCTTGCAAGATAAAACATGGTAGAATACTGTTGGCTCGGTGTGGCTGTTGTGCGCAATGCCTTGACAATGTTGGCATGTGCCGCTGACCATGACCACAAAGTTTACCAAGTGTCATTAACTTATACGAATCGTAATATGAGTCAGCCACATTCAGAGTGCCCAATCACAGTGCACATCTAATATGCATGACCACAAAGTTTACCAAGTACATTAAACGGCTATGTATCATAGCACGAGTCAGGCACGGTGAGAGTGTCCAATCACAGTGCAGAAATACTGCGCATGACCTTGCAGGCATAAACAAGGTAGAATACTGGTGGCTCGGTGTGGCTATTGTGCGAAATGCCGTGAGAGTGTTGGCATGTGCCACTGACCATGACCACCCATTTATCCAAGTGACATTTACTTCTATTGATCATGACACGAGTCAGCCACGGTCAGAGTGTCCAATCACAGTGCAGATGTACTAGGCCGGATCTTGCATGTACAAACAAGGTAGAATACTAATGGCTCGGTTTGGCTATTTTGGGCAATGCCTTGACAAAGTTGCCACGTGCCACTGACCATGACCACAAATGTATCCAAGTGACTTTTACTTCTATTGATCATAACACCAGTCAGCCAAAGTCAGAGTGTCCAATTACAGCGCGGATGTACTACGCATGATTGTGCAGGTGCAAACAAGGTAGAATACTGGTGTCTAGTTTGGCTATTGTGCGCAATGCCTTGACAAAGTTGGCATGTGCCACTGACTGTGGCCACAAATGTATCCAAGTGACTTTTACTTCTATTGATCATAACACAAGTCAGCCACGGTCAGAGTGCCCAATCACAGTGCACATCTAATATGCATGACCACAAAGTTTACAAGTGACTTTAACTTCTACGAATCGTAACACAAGTCAGCCACGGTCAGAGTGCCCAATCACAGCGCACATGTTATATGCACGACCTTGCAGGTATAAACAAGGTAAAAAGCCGGTGGCTTTGCACGGCTATTGTGCGCAATTCCTTGACAAAGTTGGTATGTGCCACTGCCATGACCACAAAGTTTACCAAGTACCTTTAACTGCTATGAATCATAACACGAGTCAGCCAATTTCAGAGTGTCCAATCACAGTGCATATATACTGGGCATGACCTTGTAGGTATAAGCAAGGTAAAATACTGGTGGCTCGGTGTAGCTATTGTGCGCAATGCCTTGACAAAGTTGGCATGTGCCACTGACCATGACCATAAATGTATCCAGGTGACTTTTACTTCTATTTATCATAACATGAGTCAGCCACGATCAGAGTGTCCAATCATAGTGCAGATATACTAGGCATGATCTTGCAGGTGCAAACAAGGTAGAATACTGGCGGCTCCACGTGGCTATTGTGCACAATGCCTTGACAAAGTTGGCATGTGCCACTGATCATGACCACAAAGTTTACCAAGTGACTTTAACTTCTACGAATCATAACACAAGCCAGCCACGGTCAGAGTACCCAATCAAAGCGTACATCTAATATGCATGACATTGCAAGTACAAACAAGGTAAAAAACCGGTAGCTTGGCACGACTATTCTGCGCAATGCCTTGACAAAGTTGGCATTTGCCACTGACCATGACCACAAAGTTGACCAAGTTCATTAAACGGCTATGAATCATAACACGAGTCAGCCACGGTCAGAGTGTCCTATCACAGTGCAGATATACTGGGCATAACCTTGCAGGTATAAATAAGGTACAATACTGGTGGCTCGGTGTGGCTATTATGCGCAATTCCTTGACAAAGTTGGCATGTGCCACTGACCATTACCACAACTGTATCCAAGTGACTTTTACTTCTATTGATCATAACACGAGTCAGCCACGGTCAGAGTGTCCAATCACAGTGCAGATGTACTAGGCATGATCTTGCAGGTGCAAACAAGGTAGAATACTGGTGGCTCGGTGTGGCTATTGTGCGCAATGCCTTGACAAAGTTGGCATGTGCCACTGACCATGACCACAAAGTTTACAAGTGACTTTAACTTCTACGAATCGTAATACGAGTCAGCCACGGTCAGAGTGCCCAATCACAGTGCACATCTCATATGCATGACCTTGCAGATATAAACAAGTTAAAAAACCGGTGGCTTGGCACGGCTATTGTGCGCAATGCCTTGACAAAGTTGGCATGTTCCACTGACCATGACGACAAAGTTTACCAAGTACCTTAAACGGCTATGAATCATTACACGAGTCAGCTACGGTCAGAGTGCCCAATCGAAGTGCAGATATACTGGGCATGACCTAACATGTATAGAAAAGGTAAAATACTGGTGGCTCGGTGTGGCTATTGTGCGCAATGCCTTGACAAAGTTGGCATGTGCCACTGACCATGACCAAAAATGTATCCAAGTGACTTTTACTTCTATTGATCATAACACGATCAACCAGGGTCAGAGTGTCCAATCACAATGCACATGTACTAGGCACGATCTTACAGGTTCAAACAAGGTAGAATACTGGTGGCTCGGTGTTACTATTGTGTGCAATGCCTTTACAAAGTTGGCACGTGCCACTGACCATGACCACAAAGTTTACCAAGTGACTTTAACTTCTACGAACCATAACACGAGTCAGCCAGGGTCAGAGTGCCCAATCAAAGCGCACATCTAATATGCATGACATTGCAGGTATAAACAAAGTAAAAAGCCGGTGGCTTGGCACGGCTATTGTGCACAATGCCTTGACAAAGTAGGCATGTGCCACTGACCATGACCACAAAGTTTACCAAGTAAATTAAACGGCTATGATTTGTAACACGAGTCAGCCACAGTTAGAGTGTCCAATCACAGTGCAGATATACTGGGCATGACCTTGCAGGTATAAACAAGGTAGAATACTGGTGGCTCGGTGTGGCTGTTCTGCGCACTTCTCTTCCCCGGAAAGGGGAGAAGGATAGGCGGACAAAATCAAAATCTCCCCGACTTTGTATATGTAGGGGAAAAGTCCGCCCTCTCTTTTTGAGAAAAGTCCTTGACAAAGTTGGCACGTGCCACTGACCTGACCACAAATGTATCCAAGTAACTTTTACTTCTATTGATCATAACACGAGTCAGCCACGGTCAGAGTGTCCAATCACAGTGGTGATGTACTAGGCATGATCTTGCAGGTTCAAACAAGGTAGAATACTGGTGGCTCGGAGTGGCTATCTTGCGCTATGCCTTGACAAAGTTGGCATGTGCCACTGACCATGACCACAAATGTATCCAATTGACTTCAACTTCTCCGGATCATAACACGAGTCAGCCACGGTCAGAGTGTCCAATCACAGTGGAGATGTACTAGGCATGATCTTGCAGGTGCAAACAAGGTAGAATACTGGTGGCTCGGTGTGGCTTTTGTGCGCAATGCCTTGACAAAGTTGGCATGTGCGACTGACGATGACCACAAATGTAACCAAGTGATGTTTACGTCTATTGATCATAACACGAGTCAGCCATGGTCAGAGTGTCCAATCACAGTGCACATGTACTAGGCATGATCCTGTAGGTGCAAACAAGGTAGAATGCTGGTGGCTCGGTTTGGCTATTGTGCGCAATGCCTTGACAAAGTTGGCATGTGCCACTGACCATGACCACAAACGTTACCAAGTAACTTTAACTTCTATGAATCGTTACACGATTCAGCCACGGTCAGAGTGCCCAATCGCAGTGCACATCTAATATGGCATGACCTTGCACGTATAAACAAGTTAATAAAACGGTGGCTTGGCACGGCTATTGTGCGCAATGCCTTGACAAAGTTGGCATGTGCCACTGACCATGACCACAAAGTTTACCAAGTACCTTTCACGGATATGAATCATAACACGAGTCAGCCACGGTCAGAGTGTCCAATCACAGTGCATATATACTTCGCATGACCTTACAGGTACTAGCAAGTTCAAATACTAGTGGCTCGGGGTGGCTATTGTGCGCAATGCCTTGACAAAGTTGGCATGTGCCAATGATCATGACCACAAATGTATCCAAGTGACTTTTACTTCTATTGATCATAACACGAGTCAGCCATGGTCAGAGTGTCCAATCACAGTGCAGATGTACTAGGCATGATCTTGCAGGTGCAAACTAGGTAGAATACTGGTGGCTCCGTGTGGCTACTGTGCGCAATGCCTTGACAAATTTGGCATGTGCCACTGATCATGACCACAAAGTTTACCAAGTGACTTTAACTTATACGAATCATAACACGAGTCAGCCACGGTCAGAGTGCCCAATCAAAGCGCACATCTTATATGCATGACCTTGCAGGTATAAAAAGGTAATAAACCGATGGCTTGGCACAGCTATTGTGGGCAATGCCTTGACAAACATGGCATGTGCCACTGACCATGACAACAAAGTTTACCAAGTACATTAAATGGCTATGAATCATAACACGAGTCAGCCACATTGAGAGTGTCAAATCACAGTGCAGATATACTTTGCATGACCTTGCAGGTATAAACAAGGTAGAATACTGGTGGCTCGGTGTGGCTATTGTGCGCAATTCCTTGACAAAGTTGGCATGTGCCACTGACCATGACCACAAATGTATCAAAGTGACTTTTACTTCTATTAATCTTAACACGAGTCAGCCACAGTCAGAGTGTCCAATCACAGTGTAGATGTACTATGCATGACCTTGCAGGTGCAAACAAGGTAGAATACTGGTGGCTCGGTGTGGCTATTGTGCGCAATGCCTTGACAAAGTTGGCATGTGCCACTGACCATGACCACAAAGTTTACCAAGTGACTTTAACTTCTACGAATCGTAATACAAGTCAGTCACGGTCAGAGTGCCCAGTCACAGTGCACATCTAATATGCATGACCTTCCAAGTATAAACAAGTTAAACAACCGGTGGCTTGGCACGGCAATTGTGCGCAATGCCTTGACAAAGTTGGCAGGTGCCACTGACCATGACCACAAAGTTTACCAAGTACCTTAAACGACTATGAATCATATCACATGTCAGACACGGTCAAAGTGCCCAATCACAGTGCAGATGTACTAGGCATGATTTTGCAGGCGCAAACAATGTAGAACACTGGTGGCTTGGTGTGGCTATTGTACGCAATGCCTTGACAAAGTTGGCATGTGCCACTGACCATGACCATAACGTTTACCAAGTGACTTTAACTTCTACGAATCGTAACACGAGTCAGCCACGATCAGAGTGCCCAATCACAGTACTCATCTAATATGCATGACCTTGCAGGTATAAACAAGTTACAAAACCGGTGGCTTGTCATGGCTATTGTGCGCAATGCCTTGACAGAGTTGGCATGTGCCACTGACCACGACCACAAAGTTTACCAAGTACCTTAAACGGCTATGAATCATAACACGAGTCAGCCACGGTCAGAGTGTCCAATCACAGTGCTGATATACAGGACATGACCTTACAGGTATAAACAAGGTACAATACTGGTGGCTCGGTGTGGCTATTGTGTGCAATGCCTTGACAAAGTTGGCATGTGCCACTGACCATGACCACAAATGTATCCAAGTGACTTTTGCTTCTATTGATCATAACACGAGTCAGCCACGGTCAGAGTGTCCAATAAAAGTGCCAATGTACTAGGCATCATCTTGCAGGTGCAAACAAGGTAGAATACTGGTGGCTCGGTGTGGCTATTGTGCGCAATGCCTTGACAAAGTTGTCATGTGCCACTGACCATGACCACAAAGTTTACCAAGTGACTTTAACTTCTACGAATCGTAACACGAGTCAGCCACGGTCAGAGTGCCCAATCACAGTGCACATCTAATATGCATGACCTTAGAGGTATAAACAAGTTAAAAAACTGGTGGCTTGGCACGGCTATTGTGCAAATGCCTTTACGTAGTTGGCATGTGCCACTGATCATGACCACAAAGTTTACCAAGTACCTTTAACGGCTATGAATCATAACACGAGTCAGCCACAGTCAGAGTGTCCAATCATAGTGCAGATATACTGCGCATGACCTCGCAAGTATGAACAAGGTAGAATACTGGTGGCTCGGTGTGGCTATTGTGCGTAATGCCTTGACAAAGCTGGCATGCGTAACTGACCATGACCAAAAATGTATCCAAGTGACTTTTACNGGTGGCTTGGCACGGCTATTGTGCGCAATGCCTTTACGTAGTTGGCATGTGCCACTGATCATGACCACAAAGTTTACCAAGTACCTTTAACGGCTATGAATCATAACACGAGTCAGCCACAGTCAGAGTGTCCAATCACAGTGCAGATGTACTAGGCATGATCTTGCAGGTGTAAAAAAGTTAGAATACTGGTGGCTTGGTGTGGCTATTGTGCGCAATGCCTTGACAAAGTTTGCATGTGCCACTGACCATGACCACAAAGATTACCAATTGACTTTAACTTCTATGAAGCATAACACGATTCAGCCACAGTCAGAGTACCCAATCACAGTGCACATTAAATATGCATGACCTTGCAGGTATAAACAGGGTTAAAAACTGGTGTCTTGGCACGGCTATTGTGCGCAATGCCTTGACAAAGTTGGCATGTGCCACTGACCATGACCACAAAGTTTACCAAGTGACTTTAACTTGTACGAATCGTAACACAAGTCAGCCACAGTCAGAGTGCCCAATCACAGTTCAGATGTACTAGGCATGACCTTGCAGGTATAAACAAGGTTAAAAACCGGTGGCTTGGCACGGCTATTGTGCGCAATGCCTTGACAAAGTTGGCATGTGCCACTCACCATGACCACAAAGTTTATCAAGTACTTTAAACGGCTATGAATCACAACACGGGTCAGCCACGGTCAGAGTGTCCAATCACAGTGCAGATATACTTGGCATGACCTTACAGGTATAAACAAGGTAGAATACTGGTGGCTCGGTGTGGTTATTGTGTGCAATGCCTTGACGAAGTTGGCATGTGCCACTGACCATGACCACAAATGTATCCAAGTGGCTTTTACTTCTATTGATCATAACACGAGTCAGCCACGGCCAGAGTGTCCAACCACAGTGCAGATGTACTAGGCATGATCTTGTACGTGCAAACAAGGTAGAATACTGGTGGCTTGGTGTGGCTAGTGTGCGCAATGCCTTCACCAATTTGGCATGTGCCAATGACCATGACCACAAAGCTTACCAAGTGACTTTAACTTCTACGAATCGTAACACAAGTCAGCCACAGTCAGAGTGCCCAATCACAATTCAGATGTACAAAGCATGACCTTGCAGGTATAAACAAGGTAAAAAACCGGTGGCTTGGCATGGCTATTGTGCGCAATGCCTTGACAAAGCTGGCATGTGTCACTGACCATGACCACAAAGTTTACCAAGTACCTTAGACGGCTATGAATCAAAACGCGAGTCAGCCACTGTCAGAGTGTCCAATCATAGTGCACATATACTGCGCATGACCTCGCAGGTATGAACAAGGTAGAGTAATGGTGGCTCAGTGTGGCTATTTGTGCGCAATCCCTTGACAAAGGTGGCATGTGCCACCGACCATGACCACAAATGTATCCAAGTGACTTTTACTTCTATTCATCATAACACGAGTCAGCCACAGCCAGAGTGTCCAATCACAGTGCAGATGTACTAGGCATAATCTTGCACATGCAAACAAGGTAGAATACTGGTGGCTTGGTGTGGCTATTGTGCGCAATGCCCTGACAAGGTTGGCATGTGCCACTGACCATTGCCACAACGTTTACCAAGTGACTTTAACTTCTACGAATCATAACACGAGTCAGCCACAGTCAGAGTACCCAATCACAGTGCACATCTAATATGCATGATCTTGCAGGCATAAACAGGGTTAAGAACCGGTGTCTTGGCATGGCTATTGTGCGCAATGCTTTGACAAAGTTGGCATATGCCACTGACCATGACCACAAAGTTTACCAAGTGACTTTAACTTGTACGAATTGTAACACGAGTCAACCACAGTCAGAGTGCCCAATCACTTTTCAGATGTACTAGGCATGAGCTTGCAGACATAAACAAGGAAAAAAACCAGTGGCTTGGCACAGCTATTGTGCGCAATGCCTTGACAAAGTTGGCATGTGCCACTGACCATGACCACAAAGTTTACCAGGTTCCTTGAACGGCTATGAATGATAACACGGGTCAGCCACAGTCAGAGTGTCCAATCACAGTGCAGATATACTGAGCATGACCTTACAGGTATAAAAAGGTAGAATACTGGTGGCTCGGTGTGGCTATTGTGTGCAATGCCTTGTCAAAGCTGGCATGTGCCACTGACCATGACCACAAATGCATCCAAGTGACTTTTCCTTCTGTTGATCATAACACGAGTCAGCCACGGTCAGAAAGTCCAATCACAGTGCAGATGTACTAGGCACGATCTTGCAGGTGCAAACAAGGTAGAATACTGGTGGCTCGGTGTGGCTATTGTGCGCAATGCCTATACCAAGTTGGCATGTGCCACTGACCATGACCACAGAGTTTACCAAATAACTTTAACGTCTATGAATCGTAACACGAGTCAGCCACAGTCCGAGTACCCAATCACAGTTCAGATGTTCTAGGCATGACCTTACAGGTATAAACAAGGTAAAACACCGGTGGCTTGGCATGGCTATTGTGCCCAATGCCTTGAAAGAGCTGGCATGTGCCACAGACCATGACCGCAAAGTTTACCAAGTTCCATAAACAGTTATGAATCACAACACGAGTCAGCCACGGTCAGAGTGTCCAGTCATAGTGCAGATATAATGGGCATGACCTTACAGGTATAAACAAGGTAGAATATTGGTGGCTCGGTGTGGCTATTGTGCGCAATGCCTTGACAAAGTTGGCATGTTCCACTGACCATGACCACAAATACAAGTAAGTGACGTTTCATTCTAGTGATCATAACACAAGTCAGCCACGGTCAGAGTGTTTAATCACAGTGCAGATGTTCTAGGCATGACCTTCCAGGTGCAAACAAGGTAGAATACTGGTGGCTTGGTGTGGACATTGTGTGCAATGCCTTGACGAAGTTGGCATGTGCCACTGACCATGACCACAAAGTTTACCAAGTGACTCTAACTTCTACGAATCGTAACACGAGTCAGCCACGGTCAGAGTGACCAATCACAGTGCAGATGTACTTGGCATGATCTTGCAGGTACAAACAAGGTAGAACAGAGGTGGCTTGGTGTGGCTATTGTGTGCAATGCCTTGACAAAGCTGGCATGTGCCACTGGCATGCCAACTTTGTCAAGGCATTGCGCACAATAGTCACACCAATCCACTGGTATCCTACCTTATTTATACATGTAAGGTCATGCATAGTATATCTGCACTATGACTGGACACTCTGACCGTGGCTGACTCGTGTTGTGATTCATAGCTGTTTAAGGTACTTGGTAAACATTGTGGTCATGGTCAGTGGCACATGCCATCTTTGTCAGAGCATTGCGTACAATGGCCTTGCCAAGACATTTTACCTTGTTTATACCTGGAAGGTCATGCATATAAGATGTGCACCGTGATTCGGCACTCTGACCGTGGCTGAATCGTGTTACGATTCGTAGAAGTTAAAGTCACTTGGTAAACTTTGTGGTCATGGTCAGTGGCACATGCCAACTTTGTCAAGGCATTACGCACAAAAGCCACACCGGGCCACCAGTATTCTACCTTGTGTACACGTGCAAAATTATGCCTAGCTCATCTGCACTGTGATTGGACACTCTGTTTGTGGCTGACTTGTGTTATGATCAATAGAAGTAAAAGTCACTTGGATACATTTGTGGTCATGGTTAGTAGCACATGCCAACTTTGTCAAGGCATTGCGCACAATAGCCACACCAAGCAACCAGTATTCTACCTTGTTTGCACCTGCGATATCATGCCTAGCACATCTGCACTGTGATTGGACACTCTGACCGTGGTTGACTCATGTTATGATGAATAGAAGTATAATTCACTTGGATACATTTGTGGTCATGGCCAGTGGCACATGCCAACTTTGTCAAGGCATTGCACACAATGGCCACAAGGAGCCACTAGTATTCTACCTTGTTTTTCCTAGCAAGATCATGCCTAGTACATCTGCACTGTGATTGGACACTCTCACCATGGCTGACTTGGGGTTTGATCAATAGAAGTAAGAGCCACTTCCATACAATTGTGGTCATGGTCAGTGGCACATGCCAACTTTGTCAAGGCATTGCGCACAATAGCTGTGCCAAGACACCGGTATTTTTTCCCTGTTTATACCTGCAAGGTCATGCATATTGCAAGTGTGCTGTGATTGGGTACTCTGACCGTGGCTGACTTGTGTTACGATTGGTAAACATTTGTGGTCATGATCAGTGGCACATGCCAACTTTGTCAAGGCATTGTGCACAATAGCCACACCACGCCACCAGTATTCTATCTTGTTTAAACCTGCAAGATCATGCCTAGTACATATGCTTTGTGATTGGACACACTCACCATGGCTGACTCGTGTTATGATCAATAGAAGTAAAAGTCACTTGGATACATTTGTGGTCATGGTCAGTGGCACATGCCAACTTTGTCAAGGCATTGCGCACAATAGCCATACCGAGGCACCAGTATTCTACCTTGTCTGTACCTGCAAGGTCATGCCTAGTACATCTGCACTTTGATTGGACACTCTGACTGTGGCTGACTTGTGTTATGATCAATAGAAGTAGAAGTCACTAGGATACATTTGTGGTCATGGTCAGTGGCACATGCCAACTTTGTCAAGGCATTGCGTACAATAGCCACACCGAGCCACCAGTATCTACCTTGTTTGAACCTGCAAGATCATGCCTAGTATATCTGCACTGTGATTGGACACTCTGACCGTGGCTGACTCGTGTTATGATCAATAGAAGTAAAAGTCACTCAGGTACATTTGTGGTCATGGTCAGTGGCACATGCAAACTTTGTCAAGGCATTGCGCACAATAGCCACACTGAGCCACCAGTATTATACCTTGTTTATACCTGCAAGGTCATGCACAGTATATCTGCACTGTGATTGGACACTCTGACCATGGCTGACTCGTGTTATGATTCATAGCCGTTTATGTTACTTGGTAAACTTTGTGGTCATGGTCAGTGGCACATGCCAACTTTGTCAAGGTACTGCGCACAATAGCTGTGCCAAGACATCGGGTTTTTACCATGTTTATATTTGCAAGGTCATTTATATTAGACGTGCACTGTGATTGGGCACTCTGACCGTGGCTGACTCGTGTTACGATTCGTAGAAGTTAATGTTACTTGGTAAACATTTTTGGTCATGATCAGTGGCACGTGCCACCTTTGTCAAGGCATTGCGCAAAATAGCCAGACCGCGCCACCAGTATTCTACCTTGTTTATTACTACAAGGTCATGCACAGTATATCTGTACTGTGGTTGGACACTCTGACCGTGGCTGACTCGTGTTATGATCAATAGAAGTAAAAGTCACTTGGATACATTTGTGGTCATGGTTTGTGGTACATGCCAACTTTGTCAAGGCATTGCGCGCAACAGCCACACCAAGCCACCATTATTATACCTTTTTTATACCTGCAAGGTCATGCCTAGTACATCTTAACTGTGATTGAATCTGACCATGGCTGACTCGTGTTACGATTTGTAGAAGATAAAGTCACTTGGTAAACTTTGTGGTCACGGTCAGTGGCACATGCCAAATTTGTCAAGTCATTGCGTACAATAGCCGCACCGAGCCACCAGTATCTACCTTGTTTGAACCTGCAATATCATGCCTAGTATATCTGCACTGTTATTGGACACTCTGACCGTGGCGGACTCGTGTTACGATCAATAGAAGTAAAAGTCACTTGCATACATTTGTGGTCATGGTCAGTGGCACATGCCAACTTTGTCAAGGCATTGCGCACAATAGCCACATCGAGTCACCAGTAATCTACCTTGTTTATACCTGCAAGATCGTTCATATTAGATGTGCACTGTGATTGGGTACTCTGACCGTGGCTGACTCGTGTAACGATTCATAGAAGTTAAAGTCACTTGTGGTCATGGTCATGGTCACTGGCACATGCCAACCTTGTCAATGCATTACGCACAATAGCCACACCGAGCCACCAGTATTGTACCTTGTTTGCACCTGCAAGATCCTGCCTAGTACATCTGCACTATGATTGGGCACTCTGACCGTGGCTGACTTGTGTTATTATCAATAAAAGTAAAACTCACTTGGATACATTTGTGGTCATGCTCAGTGGCACATGCCAACTTTGTCAAGGCATTGCGCACAATAGCCACACCGAGCCACTTGTATTATAGCTTATACGTGCAAGATGATGCCCAGGATATCTGCACTGTAATTGGACACTCTGACCGTGGCTGACTCGTCTTATGATTCATAGCCGTTTAAGGTACTTGGTAAACTTTGTGGTCATGGTCAGTGGCACATGCCAACTTTGTCAAGGCATTGCGCACAATAGCCGTGCCAAGCCACCGGTTTTTTAACTTGTTTTTACCTGCAATGTCATGCATATTAGATATGCACTGTGATTGGGCACTCTGACCGTGGCTGACTCGTGTTACGATTTGTAGAAGTTAAAGTCACTTGGTAAACTTTGTGATCATTGTTAGTGGCACATGCCAATTTTGTCAAGGTATTGCGCACAATAGCCAGCCCAAGCCACCGGGTTTTTACCTTGTGTATACCTGGAAGGTCATGCATATTAGATGTGCACTGTGATTGGGCACTCTGACCGTGGCTGACTTGTGTTACGATTCATAGAAGTTGAAGCTACTTGGTAAACTTTGTGGTCATGGTCAGTGGCACATGCCAACTTTGTCAAGGCATTGCGCACAATAGCCACAATGAGCCTCCAGTATTCTACCTTGTTTGCACCTGTAAGAGTATGCCTAGTACATCTGCACTGCGATTGGACACTGTGACTGTGGCTGACTCGTGTTATGATTCATAAATGTAAAAAACTGGTGCAATCATAACACGAGTCAGCCACAGTCACAGTGTCCAATCGCAGTGCAGATGTACTAGGCATACGCTTACAGGTGCAAACAAGGTAGAATACTGGTGGCGCGGTGTGGCTATTGTGCGCAATGCCTTGACAAAGTTGTTATGTGCCACTAACCATGACCACAAATATAGCAAAATGACTTTTACTTCTATTGACCATAACACGAGCCAGCCACGGTCAGAGTGTCCAACCACAGTGCAGATGTACTGGGCATGATCTTGCAGGTACAAACAAGGTAGAATACTGGTGGCTCAGTGTGGCTCTTGTGCGCAATGCCCTAGCAATGTTGTTATGTGCCACTGACAATGACCACAAAGTTTACCAAGTGACTTTAACTTCTACGATTCGTAACATGAGTCAGCCACGGTCAGAGTGCCCAATTACATTTCAGATGTACCAGGCATGACCTTGCAGGTATAAACAAGGTAAAAAACCGGTGGCTTGGCACGGCTATTATTCGCAATGCCTTGACAAAGTGCCACTGACCATGACCGTAAATGTATCCAAGTGACTTTTACTTCTTTTTATTATAACACCAGTCAGCCACGGTCAGAGTATCCAATCACAGTGCAGATGTACTAGGCATGATCTTGCAAGTGCAAACAAGGTATAATATTGGTGGCTCGGTGTGGCCATTGTGCGCAATGCCTTGACAAAGTTAGCATGTGCCACTGACCATGACCACAACGTTTACCAAGTGACTTTGAATTCTACAAATCGTAACACGAGTCAGCCACTGTCAGAGTGCCCAATCACAGCGTACATCTACTACGCATGTCCTTGTATGTATAAACAAGGTTAAAAACCAGTGGCTTGGCAAGGCTATTGTGCGCAATGCCTTGACAAAGTTGGCATGTGCCACTGACCATGACCACAAAGTCTACCAAGTACCTTAAACTGCTATGAATCATAACACGAGTCAGCCATGGTCAGAGTGTCCAGTCACAGTGCAGATATATTGGGCATGACTTTGCAGGTATAAACATGGTAGAATACTTGTGGCTCGGTGTGGCTATTGTACGCATTGCCTTGACAAAGTTGGCATGTGCCACTGACCATGACCACAAATGTATCTAATTGACTTTCACTTATACGAATCGTAACACGAGTCAGTGTTATACCCTTTTTTGCCTTCGGCCAGAATCGAATCTGACAGCATGCGAGGATCAGTTCCTTAGGTGTCGTTCGTTCTGCGGTATCCCCGCGGCTCCGCTTCGCTTGCTTTTCCAACTTTACCCTGTCCTGTATCACTCTTTTCGCTCCAATTTGATCAAAGCACGTTTTATCGACCTGGTAGCTTTTTTCAATCACTCGATGGATCATTCACTGAATTAGTATCGGGAACGTATCACACACACATTCCTTCTCCTAATGACCCGTACTTCTCTGGCCAAGATTTCGACTAATCTCAGGACAATCAGTGTGGTTATTCTAATTGTTAGATTTGCTCACTTCAATTAATCACCGACGGTCAATCATGCATCGGACAACATGACACTTGCTGAGAGAATTCCTCCTAACGACCCAAACGAGATGACTTTGAACAATCAAAGTAGTTGCATTTAAATAAAACAGGGAGTACAAACAATCAGCATTTCTCTCCTAACCACGCAAACCGTAAGCTTCCTGAGTCGCCGGATCATCGACCGGCGCTGGTCGCCGCACGAGCACCGTGCGGTGCGCGCCGCCTTCGTCATTCGCCCGTGGAACGGCCCGACGTAGCTCCAGTGGCCTGTAAGTACGTCAACCTGCACGGGAACATGCACGTGCCGAGTCCTCCGCCTGCAGGCGGGCGAGTTCTTGCTGGTAGCGCTGGTATGCTCGGTACGCCTCGGCCCGTTCTTCAGCCGCCTCTGCAGCACACCACCCAACGTCACGTGCGACAACCTACCAGCTCTCCACACGGCAGGGCTCGTCGTCCCGGGGAAGTCTCTGCAGCCACGGTTGCCAGAACTGCTCTACGGCTCCACCGGCGGGATGATGCGACCATTGCATCACTCCCAGAACCGTGCGTGCACCAAGCCGATGGGGCACATTGCAGCAGCTGTAGATGGTGTAGAAGGTCACTGGAGAGTCTCTGGGACCGCGCGTGGAGCTGGGTGGCTGGTGCTCCCGTAGGAACTCAGGACCAGGCCATGATGGCTCCGTGATGTGCTCCTCAGGAAGCGGCCTTCCCATTCGGGGATGGCAGCACACACTCTCACACACACACTTCTCCTACCCTCATGATTCGGTCTAGCTTCCCTACTCTAACTTGTTGCCAGACGGGACGTGGGTCCCGCTCGACGGTCTGGTTCGACTGAGGGGCAGCAATCTCTCAGTCCGGCCGACGGTTGCACGACAAGCCTCCCACACCTGGGTCAGGCGAGGGGTCAGCAACGTCGCTTGCGAATGGCAAACGCCGTCTTGCGAGTCGGGAGTAGAAGCGTCCAATGTCAGTGTTCCACCGTCAGCTTCAGCGCCTTTGCAGCCGAGGATCAACGGTATTACATCAGCAGTCGGTTCTTGTCAGCAGTTGGTCCTCTTCTCGTCCTCTCTTCTTATCTTCTCCTCGCACCGCTTCCCAATACCCCATCCTGCTGGCTAGCCCCTTTTGCAGCTCGCTTATCAGAACGCCTTTGGATAAGGTGCCTCGCGTACCGCTCCTCCTTTCAAGGTTCGGATGTGGTTCCGCTACCATCAAGCCAGCCCCGAGCCGTCTTCCCTTCCCCTCGGCAGGTCTGGTCGGGTCATGGCGTCCGCCGCAATATCTTCCTTTGCGCCCCGTCGCTTTCCGGAATGGAACTGCCCTTCTCGCAATCTCTTTCCTCGATCGAGCAGTCGTCGGATGATTCGTCGACCTCCTCCTCCTCCTCCTCAACTCGGGCCCAGCTCCTTCCTCCCCCATCCTTTGGTGGATGAACGAAACATCATTAACACTGTTATACCCTACCCCCGCAAAATAAGCTGGACGTCCCCGCCCATCCGTCCCACTTTCCTTGTTTTGTTCATCCCACTCTCTCCTTTCCGGTGGATCATTCACCGTTTGACTGGCGCTCTCGTCTCCCTTCTGGCGCAGATTCCCCACCCCCTTTCTCTGGTGATGAATACTCCTCTTCCGCCCACCTCATCCTCTCCATACCATCCAATTCTCCGTGGAGCCCTTCTTGTCGTATCTCTTTGTTCCACGCCTTGGGGCTCTGGCGTGGGGTCATCCTGCGTTCTCCTCCCCCTGTCCCTCTTCCCTGCGGCTCCTGCAAGCACCATGCTACCTCCTTCTACTCTGCCTGCATCCTCCTTCTCATCTCATCACTCTCCTCACACGGCAGGCAGAGCCATCCATGGAGCCGTGTCTGTGCGTTGCTGTAGCGACGGGCACATGGGAGGTGCACCCGCTGATGGCAGCTGATTAATTCCCATCCACGGACACGCATTGGAGCCCTGCATGTGGCGCACGGCTCACTCTGTGAACTCGTACATCGGAGGCATTGATACAACACAATGCGCCCTCCATGACGCAGCCTCCTTTCCCCCACCTGATTGACACATTTTTTATGCGAGAAATATCCGCACTTCTCATACCATATGGTAACTCCTCTGAGCTCCCTGAAGCAACTGGGACAATCCCCTTCCACCGTGCCTGTGCGTGGTCGTATCTAACAACCACTGCAGTTATTCCTCCCCTCTTCATTCGTCTTGATGCAGGCAGCGTGTGCTTCCCGCTTGCAATAGTCGCATTTCCCGTGTGGAGACCCCAGCGGTCTTCTATAGCCACAGCACTCAATGCCTGCCGCAGCATTGTGCTCCTGTCCGAGCATGACTCTCACCTCCGTGGGTATTCCCTGTTTGACCTTTTGGCAGGGCACGTAGATCCAGCCTCCTTCTTCATCTGCCATTCCACACTCCTGATGCANTCTTCATTCGTCTTGATGCAGGCAGCGTGTGCTTCCCGCTTGCAATAGTCGCATTTCCCGTGTGGAGACCCCAGCGGTCTTCTATAGCCACAGCACTCAATGCCTGCCGCAGCATTGTGCTCCTGTCCGAGCATGACTCTCACCTCCGTGGGTACTCCCTGTTTGACCTTTTGGCAGGGCACGTAGATCCAGCATCCTTCTTCATCTGCCATTCCACACTCCAGATGCATGTGGTACTTGCAACGCCTACACTGTCTGGCAGGCTTGTGTACCCTCTTCTCGCACCACAGGCAATTACCGGTACGAGGTGTCTTGTCTCCCACTGCTCCTTGCCTGCGCTTGCACCCCTTGCTTCTCCCCCTCCCGCTGCAATGCCCCCGACCCAACTGCCTCGTCCTGGCCCCACTCCTGCCATGGCATCCCTATTCGCACTTCCCTGTCTCACCCCTGCTTCAACCCCAGGCCTCTTTGTCCCCTCGCCCCTTCCTGGCTCCATCAGCGACCCAGCATTTCCACTCCATGGGCTTCACGCTATCCCCGCGCCTGTCTTTGCAGCCTTCCCTCGCACTCCCGTGGGCGCCCCTCGCAGGCCTCCCGATGCTGATCCCCTTGCCAGTGAAGGGCGATGGGGGCCCCTCTCTGCTCCTCTCCCCCTGTGTTGTCCTCTTGAGGTGACACGATGGTTCCACCGTTGTGCCGGTGCATCATCCACCAGAGTACCGGCGCGTCCCAGTGCCCCTGAGCATCCAGGTGTCGTTGCTCCTCCCCTATCCTCGGCTCCCCGTCCTTGCTGCGTCCTTCCTGGTGCACTTGGTATGTCAGAGTGCTGGGTAGGTCGGTTATCCACCGGAGGTGGATGAGGATGGGATCGCACATCTGGTCCCTGTGGGGTTGGTGGGTTTGGTGCTGCCGGTGGTGGCTCATTTCTGAAGAGGCACCATTGAGGTGTCACGGCCAACGCCTCATTCACCATAGCGGGCACCTTCCTTCTTACTTCGGGGACATCCCTATTCCCTAGCGCCCTCATTGCAAACAATGCCTTCCGAGCCGCTACTCCCTCCGGTCCGGACAGTGCCACTGCATTGCGGTAGAGTTGTTCCACCGGGTGTGCATCCGCGTATGAGCGTGGCGCTGTCCTTTCCCTCGCGCCCTGCCATTCTTCCTCTCTCTACTGCTTCTTATCCCGTGCCCGGGCCTCGAGGAGTCGCAGCTTTGCCACACATTTGTCACAGTGATGTCCTACCCCTCGCAGCACCTGCCCGCAAGGTCGATGGAGTGGCTGGTAGCATCCCTCACACCACTCGTTGGCGTTGCGGTTACCACACTCTGTATAGTACAGGCTCCACTCCAGTTCTGCCGCTTGCCGACCTCCCCCTCCCTGCTCCTCTCTTTCTTTCCGCATTCTCCCTTTCAGCTCCGGCATACAGGCCGGACAGACATGCCCTACTTTCTGTTGCAGCAGCTCCTCTTCTCCACAGATATAGTGGAGGGCCACCCTGTAATTGAAGCAGCGTTTCTTTTGTGTCCCCACCGGCCGCTTACACCTCCCGCACTCCTCCGTATCCTCCAGCCCGGGCGCACTTGGTCCAGCAGCCTTTCCACCCTCCTTGCCCATCTCCTGTTCTTATTCAACCAGCCTCCAGATGCAGCTCTTCCAATGCCTTCCCAACCCCAAAATCTCTGTCCTACACTTGCAGTGGAGGGGTGCTTTACATTCATAGTACCAGGTTGCCTCCATGGGGTCGTGTGGCTCTCCACATGCTTCACACCTCTCAATACACCGCTTGGGTGCGGGCCTGTTCTTTCTTCATTCCTCTTTTTCTGCTTTTGCCAGCATGAGGGGTGCACACTTCTTGCACCCTATCACCTTCCGCCGCATCCTTATCTTTGGATCCTTGCAGGCAGCATGCACATGATATTTGTACACATAGCAGCGGAACAAAGTGGTAGCGTCCATCGGCTCTTCACAGTTACCGCAGGGTTCCTTCTCGTCCTGCAGCACACTGGATTTCCCTGCCGTGGCCCCCATCCCCGAGCGGATCCTTTCCTCTTCCCTTTCTTTCCGCAGTTCCTCCTGACTATCTACCCCCACGCTCTCCTTTATATTTAGTACACAGACCTGACACATCTTGATGTCGTGCAGGATGTCCAGTTCCAAGTCGCAACACGCCAAATGTAGGCTGGCCTCGCATCCCTCGTACACCACCTCTCCCTTAGTGGCAACCGGGTTGTTAAACGTTGCACAGAGTTGCAGAGCCACCTCCTCCTATCCTTCCTCATCATTCAGATCATCCGCCTTGATGCTTAATTCTAGGTCTTCATGCCGCTGCTCCTCTTCCCCTTGCGTAGGTGTCCGTTATCCTGACCGTGCTTCCGCTTCCAACCGGGAACTGGTTGGCCATAACGATATATCATCAGGGGGAAGTGGCTCCCATCTTGAAGGAGGAGCATTGAGCAAGCTGTGGTGTTTTTCTCGCATGGGTACAGGCTGCTTTTCCTCTCCCTGTTTCTCCACATCTATTTGTTGCTTCTTTTCTCCTGGTCCAGCTCTTCGGGGCCCTTTTTGTTTCTTCTTCCATTGCTCCTCCCGCTGCTCCTCCGTTACTGCTGCTGGTGGTGCTTGCGCCTCGGGCGCCGTGCTCGGTGCAGCTGCCGCATAAGGCAGCACCTCCTATCCTCGCTGTTCAGCTGCTGCTGCTAGTGGCGCTGGCGCTCCGGGCACCGTGCCGGGTGCAGCTACAGCAAAAGGAAGTACCTCCTGTCTCCGCTGCTCTGCTGCTGCTACTGGTGGCGCTGGCACTCCGGGCACCACGTCAGGTGCAGCTGCCACAAAAGGCAACACCTCCTGTCCCCGCTCCTCCACTGCTGCTGCTAGTGGCGCTGGCGCTCCAGGCGCCACGCCGGGTGCAGCTGCCGTAGAAGGCAGCACCTCCTGCTCACGCTGTTTTGTTGCTGCTGCCGATGGTGCTGGCGCTCTGGGCGCTGCGCCAGGTGCAGCTGCCGCAGAAGGCAGCGCCTCTTTTCCTCGCTACTCTGCTACTACTGCTGGTGGTGATAGCGCTCCGGGCGCCACGCCGTGTACAGCTGCCGCAGGGGGTAGCACCTCGTGCTCGCGCTGCTCTGCTGCTGGTGGCGCTGGCGCTCAGGGTACCGTGCCGGGATTGGTTCTTGTAGAAGGCAACGCCTCCTGTTCTCGCTGCTCTGCTGCTGCTGCTGGTGGTGCTTGCGTCTCAAGCGCCACACCGAGTGCAGTTGCCGCAAAAGGCAGCACCTCCTGCTCCCCCTGTGTTGCTGCTGCTGTCGATGGTGCTGGCGCTTTGGGCGCCATGCCAGGTGCAGCTGACGCAGAAGGCAGCGCCTCCTGTCCCCGCTGCTTTGCTTCAGCTATTGGTGGTGCTGGTGCTCCGAGCGCCACGCCGGGTGCAGCTGCCGTAGGAGGCAGCACCTCTTGCTCCTACTGCTTTGCTGCTGCTGCCGATGGTGCTGGTGTTCCGGGCACCACACCGGGTGCAGCTGCCGTAGAAGGCAGCACCTCTTGCTCTTGTTGCTTTGCTGCTATTGCCAATGGTGCTGGCGCTCCGGGTGCCACGCCAAGTGTAGTTGCCGCAGAAGGCAATACCTCCTATCCCCGCTACTCTACTGCTGCTGCTACCGGCGCTGGCGCTCCGGGCGCCGCGCCAAGTGCAGCTGCCGTAGAAGGCAGTGCCTCCTGTCCCAGCTGCTCTGCTGCTGCTCCTTGTGGTGCTTGCACCTCAGGCGCCGATCGAGTGCAACTGTCGAAGAAGGCAGCACCTCTTGCTCCCGCTGTTCTGCTGCTACTGCCGATGGTGCTGACACTTCGGGTACCGTGCCAGGTGTAGCTACCGTAGAAGGCAGCGCCTCCTATCCCCACTGCTCTGCTGCTACTACTGGTGGCAGTGGCACTCTGGGTGCCGCGCTGGATGAAGCTGCCGCAGGAGGCAGCACCTCCTGCTCCCGCTGCTGTGCTGCTGCTGCCGATGGTGCTGGCGCTCTGTGTTCCACGCCGGGTATAGCTGCCGCAGAGGACAGCACCTCCTGTTCCTGCTGCTTTGCTGCTGCTGCCGATGGTGCTGGTGCTCCGGGCGCCGCGCCAGGTGCAGTTGTCGCAGAAGGCAGCGCCTCCTGTCTCCGCTGCTTTGCTGCTGCTGCTGGTGATGCTGGCGTTCCGGGCGTCACGTCGGGTGCAGCTGCCATAGAAGGCAGTGCCTCATGTCCCCGCTGCTATGCTGTTGCTGCTCGTGGTACCTGCGCCTTGGATGCCGCGTCGGGTACAGCTACCGCAGAAGGCAGTACCTCCTGCTCCCGTTGGTCTGCCCCTGCTGCCAGTGGTGCTCGCGCTCCGAGCGCCGTGCCAGGTGTAGCTGCCGCATAAGGGAGCGCCTCCTATCTTTGCTGCTCTGCTGCTACTACTGGTGGCGCTTACGCTCCAGGCGCCGCGCTGGATAAAGCTGTTGTAGGAGGAAGCACTTCCTGCTCCGGCTGCTCTGCTGCTGTTGCCGATGGTGCTGGCACTCCGGGCGCCACGCCAGGTACAACTACCGAAGAGGGCAGCGCCTTCTGCTCCTGTTGCTCAACTGCTGTTGCCGATGATGCTAACGCTTCGGGCGCCACGCCAGGTGTAGCTGTTGCAGAAGGCAGTGCCTCATGTCCCCACTGCTCTGCTACTACTACTGGTGGTGCTTGCGCCTCGGACACCGCGCCGGGTGTAGCTGCAGTAGAAGGCAGTACCTCCTCCTCTCGCTGCTTTGCTGCTGTTGCCAATGGTGCTGGCGCTCCGGGCGCCGCGCAAGGTGCAGCTGCCACATAAGGCAATACATCTTGTCCAAACTGCTCTACTGCTGCTGCTGGTGGCGCTGGCACTCCGGGCGCCGCGCCGGGTGTAGTTGCCGCAGAAGGCAGGACCTCCCGCTCCCGCTGCTTTGCTGTTGCTCCCGATGGTGCTGGCGCTCCGGGTGCCGCGCCGGGTGTAGCTGTCGTAGAAGGTAGCGCCTCCTGTCGCTGCTGCAGGGGTCTCCCAAGACGTACTCTTGATGTTGTCGCGGTCGATAGCAATAGGCCCATGCTATGTTCAGCATCTGCCACCGTCGATGCGGGTTGATCATCTGTCATATGTGGTATTGTCGTAGCGTGTGGCCGCTGCGCCCGCCTTTGTCGCATGGCTGTCGTTGCTGTACCAAGTGCCGCTCCGAGACTTTGGTGTACCTGCGTTGCTTCCAACACTGGTTGCCCCGGAGCCTCGGGCACCACATTTACCGCGGCCCCACAGGGATGCAGCTGTTGCTGGACTTCTGGTACAGTCCCTGACGGCGCCTCCTCGGTGGTCCTGGGCCGCCGGGTAGAGAGCTTATCTTTCCCGGCCCGACGTCGCTTCTTGGTGATGCCTTCCATCTCTGCCACAGCATGTCCTGCCCCTTCCTCTGCTGCCCTTTCTTGCTGCTCCTATTGTTGTGGTGTTGCGCTTGCCCCAGCTTCTTTCTTGTGTACTACCTTGTCTTGATGTGCCGGGGAATGCACCCCAATACCCAACGAAACAAGCCGGGTCCCCCTGCAAAAAGGCTCACGTCTGTCGGCCGCAGGAACTGCAATTATGGTGATTGGTGGAGGAGGGTGGTGTGGGTAATGGGGAGACGGAGGCATCCCTGCACACGTAGCTGCCACTTCCTCCACGTCGTAATCGGCAGGTGTCGCCCGGCCGCGAGGGCCTGCCAACGGACCGGGAGCTTCTCAAGTCACTCACGTGGCACCATGATGTTGGAAGTGTGGCAGCCCTCGAGCCACACATAGACTCCATCTACGGCCCAAACCTGGTAACACTGGTACAAGAGTGTTGCTTCATTTTGTCGCACCCTGCCCACCTCCTCCCGCTTCGGCCGCACACCGTCACCAACCTGGAAGTCGTCGATCATGAGGCCGGCGTTAGTACGGTCCACCCCGCGCTGTGCCATGACAGACCCCCGAGTTTGAGCCTCTTGGAGGCACCTTTGAAGCCAGGCACCTCGTTGTTTCATGAATTCCACCCGGCAACAGCCGCACCCTCTTCCCGCGGTGGCATTGGCGCGTCAGGCATGAGCGGCATGGTAACCATGGTTCAATGTTGCTGGCTGTGACGCAGCATGTAGGGTGAGAATCTGGTAGACGAATGAGGTGTGATATTGTATTCGGAGACGATGTCTTCTAGCTGCTCGTCCCAGGGTGCATTGTCATCCGACAACTTCCGGATGGTCTGCGTGATTGCCCCATCCATACGCTCGACCTGGCCTTGTGCCTGCAGCCGGTATGGTACCCCACTCTCAATATTGATGTTGAAGTACGCCGCTACTTCTGCGAATGTCCCTGCGAAGTGCGAGCCATTGTCACACTGGATGATCTTACATCCACCTCCCCAATATATGACTTCTTCCTTCAGGAACGCTATGGCGTGTGCTGCGTCGGCCTTGGGGACCGCCCGAGCCATGACCCACTTACAACCCTCTCCATTGGTGCGCAGAGGCGGGCGCACACGAAGCAGGACTGGTGGATCCGTTGGGGAGGGTGATGGCAGATGCAAGTCCCACATGTGGCAACAACCTCCCCAATCTGCTTCTTCAATCACACCCAGTAGACCTGTGGGACAAGAGTCTCATATATGGTGGTGGAGCGTGCGTGTATTCGGTATTGTTCTTGCATGATGAGTTTGTCGCGCAGCATCACCGGGGTGTACCAGCGCAGTAAGTATGCATCATCCTCACGCCTCCAGAGCTACCCCTGCAGCCACACATACTTGTCGAGTGTGGCTTGGGCATCGGAGCAAACATGGGCGTCTGGGTAAATTTCCACCATGGTGCGGCCACCAGATAGGACTTGGGCTCGTGCCCAATTGGACCACTCGTATGTTTTGATTGGTGGCTCCTGCTGCCAGTGCTCCAGGTCGCCCCTGGGCGCCAGGGCTAGGAGGCAACGTCGCATTTCCTCGAAGGTCTCCGGTGGTGGGGCGCTCCTCCATCCGCAGACTCGGCCTGGTGCTGCTCGTCACCCTCCACTAGTGGGAGGGCATCAGTCTGTGTGCACCTGGAGGAGCTGCGTGTGATGGTTGGGTCTGACATGCCTGTGGAGGTTGTGGTGACCGGACGCCGGATTCGGGAGGAAGCGTGCCGCGCGGTGTTGGAGGCATGATAGGTGCCGTATCAACCAATGGCCCGCGGGCCCCGGTAGGGAGGACTCCTGCATGCGCAGACTCAGGGATGGCAGGTGGATTATCCACCAGAGCTGGTATCCCCCCCGGTGCGGCAGGCGAATCCGGGAGGGGAGGGGAGGCCGGTGCAACTCTCGGTCCACCTCGGGACGGTGGATGATCCACCGGCAGCGCTGCCGCCGGGGATGCCGATGGCATTGGAGCAGTAGGGGAAGAGGGAGGTGTCAGGATTTTGAGGAGGGAAGAGTGCAACACAGGAAGGCTCGTGGCGCTAATTGGCACAAGTTATGAGTTGAGCAGGTTGGTAGTAACAAGTTCTGGAGGTGAGCGATGCGAGACAGGCAGCCGGCCGAGGATGGAAGCGATGACATTTGCGAGAGTGATGAAGAGAAATGATTGATTGATGGAATAGTGGAAGCAAGAGTACATTGATCTACGCTACCTTAAAGTAATGTTGCTTGGGCTTTGCTATGACCCCTGCAAGGTGGAAGTGCTAGTTCGTGTGCTTCGAGAGACGTGTTGCGATGGTTTTGTCGGAGCGCAGCTTGTCGGATTTCTCCGAGACTTTGGGACATGATAGTGTCGGTACACGGATCTCGGTTGTACGTGTCCGTTGAGATTCGTGCGGTTCTTTTATTGTGGGTGCTTGGATGGGCTCCACTCTTCACGCTGATTTCTCTTCTTTGTTTCTGACACCCCTCGTGAAGGGGAACCAGCGTGGAAGCTTGAGGTGTCTCTGGTCCTGAGACCTAGAAGATATACCATTGTTGCATGTCGGGCCTGGTATAGGGCTTTCGTGAAGATGTCAGCCCTGTTGGCCTTTGAGGCTACATGCTGAACCAAGAGTTCCTTTGCCTGTACCTCCTCCTTGATGAAGAAGTAGCGCAACTCAATGTGCTTGGTTTGTCCATGGTAGACTGGATTCTCTGTGAGAGCGATGGTGCTTCGATTGTCACACCATAGGACTGGGAGTGGTTGCGGATATCCAAGGTCTTGCAGTAGGTGTTTTAGCCAGATGGCTTCTTGGGCAGCCATGGTTCCTGCGTACAGTTCTGCTTCACATGATGAAAGTGAAACAGATATGCGCCCGCCTTGTCACAATTGTCACAAGGCTACAGCTTTCACCTTGGCTCTGGACTGATCATGGCATGTTTAGATCTCCTTGGAGAAAGGATGTGGACACGTCCATGGCATGCAGTTCCATGTCTTTAGTGGTTGTAATGTGTAGTAGGACTCGTATGATGGTCAGCTTGGCAGTGGGTGAGAAGTTGTCAAAGACGTCCACGCCATATCAGTGTGAGAACCCCTTTGCCACGTACCGAGCTTTGAATTCTGGTGGCTTCCCTACATGAATCTTAACACGGAAGACTCATTTCCCTACGACCACATTGGTGTGAGCTGGTCGAGGTACATCAGTGTAGGTGGAGGTAGCCTTGAAGGAGGCCAGTTCGTTGGCAATGGCGGCTCGCCATTGGTCTGTTTGGGGCCCATTTACAGCCCCCACATATGTTGTGGGTGGCAATGGGAGCTATGGTAATGGTGGTGCTGAGTAGAGGAAGGCGATGATAGCATCGTCGTCGAGGATTAATGGGAGGAGTTGGTCGTCGAAGAGAGTTGAGACCGTCTCCAGCTGCAATTTAGGAGGGCAGTAAGGAGGTTCAAAGAAGCTCCACCTAGCGATCTTCCTGGATGTCAAGGTCTCCGTCTGTGTCAGTTAGGGTGATAAGCAAGGCTGCTGCTCTGTTTCTGGTAGACTATCGGAGCACCGGTTCTGCTACTGGTGTCATTCTCGGGACTGGTATCCCAGATGCTGTAGTCGTTGCAGGTTCTTCTGTGTCTGCTACTATTGTTATTGGTGTTGGTGCTGCTGGGGCTGGAGGAGGGACTATTGCTGCTGAGGGAAGCGTTCTTTCGAGTGTTGGCAGATGTTCTGTGATGGTTTCAAAATCAGCGTTAGGAGTGAGAGGAGTGAGTGGTGGTAGTGCTATTGGTCGTGGTTGTGTGGGAGTGTGTGTAGGAGAGAGGGTTGGTGGAGTGGATACTGTTGGAGGAGTTGCTGGTGTGGTAGGAGCGACTGCTGGAGGTAAGGTGGCCGGAGTTGTAGGCACTGTAACTTGTTTTGGAAAGAGTGTCCAAGTAAGAGGAGTAGTGGACATTGGCGCAGATTGCCGGACGAAAGGAGTAATTTCATCAAAATGGACATCTATGCTACAGGTTTCCTATTTGAGGTCAGGCTCGTAAAACATGTAGGTAGGGGAGTTGAGGGCGAATCCCACGAACATGCAGCGCGAGGCTCGTGGCCCAACTTTGGAGAGACGTGTGTGAGCTCGGTCAAATTGAAAGAGTAGGACGTAGGCTGTGGAACCCCAAACTTAAAGCTTAGAGACATGTGGCTTATATCTCAGCCAGAGTTCAGCTAGGGTGATGTCGGGAAGATGCCTGGCTGGATAAAAGTTGTGTACCCTGGTGGCATAGCGGAGTGCATAGGTCCAGTAGGTTCTTGGCGCTCTCGCATGCACGAGAAGAGTGCGCGTGAGAGCGGCCAGGACACTATTCCGTCTTTCTGCCACTTCGTTCTGACCGGGTGCTTCTGGGACACACATCTCATGCCCAATGCCGCGTTCTACCATGAATTCACGGAGCTCGTGATATAGGAATTCACCACCTCTGTCTGTCCAGGTTTTACCAATGGACCGGTTGAGGCGACTCATCTGATACTTTGACCACTTGACGAAGGCAGGCTTGGCATCGGCTTTAGACGTGAGAGGGATTGTGGCGCCGAAGCGAGAATGGTTGTCCACAATGGTGAGGAAGTACTCATAGCCTTGAAGGGAGGTGGGATGAATTGGTCCCACAAGATCCATGTGGAGGATGTCGAGAGGTCTTGCTGCTCGAGCGGCTCAAGGAGGGTGAGGGGATGCTTTTAATTTCCCAAGACTGCAAGCAGTGCAGGATGGTCATGCAAGGCGAGTTAGTGGGGAGAGCAGTGGCAAGCCTTTTACCATATTTCTGGCCTGAAGACAGAGAAGCGCATTGAAATCTTGATGACCAAGGCGATGATGATGCAGGAGTGGAGGATGTGAGAGGCTGCGGCAGTCACAGGTGGAGGGTTGACTGTCCACTTCAACAGCAAAGATGGCTATTGTACGAGGAATATGCAGTCGATAGAGGTTGTTGTGAACCTTGAAGGTTGCCAGCGGTTTGTTATCAGCTGTCGTTAGTTGGGCTTGCGAACCATAGGCGGGGAAGAAGATGTTTACACCTTCCTTTTGGAGTTGATGAACAGAAAGGAGATTGTGTCGTAAGTCAGGGGTATGGCAATCCCGGATCTGTCCACTTGCTGCTGCCGGAGATGTGAGAGTAGCGGATTAGCGCCAGAGAGATGTCATTCCTTTGGTGGCACTGGTGATGGTTACTGGTGTTGCCAATGATGTGGTGACGTCAGCAACTTTGAGAGCATGAATAGCACACCCTGAGTCGAGAACTTGTCCGATGTAGAGGGAGTCAGATGTTGCAAGAAGAGCCAGCGGAGGAGGTTCTCAATATTGAACGGAGACTTGTGTGACATCGAGAATGGAGGGTTCAAGTGCGGTGTCACCGTCCGTATTGTCATTGGCTGGCGCGTCGCAAGGTGGAAGGAGGCGAACAAGCACAGTTGCGACTGTGAAGAAGATCACTGGAATCATGGTGGCCTGTCAACCAGGGCTGGAAACCCAGTGCTCTGATACCATGTCGGGATTTTGAGGAGGGAAGAGTGCGAGACGGGAAGGCTCGTGGCGCTGATTGGCACAAGTTATGAGTTGAGCAGGTTGGCAGTAACAAGTTCTAGAGGTGAGCGATGCGAGACAGGCAGTTGGCCGAGGATAGAAGCGATGACAGCTGCGAGAGTGATGAAGAGAAATGATTGATTGATGGAATAGTGGAAGCAAGAGTACATTGATCTAAGCTACCTTAAAGCAGTGTTACTTGGGCTTTGCTAGGACCCTTGCGAGGTGGAAGCGCTAGTTCGTTTTCTTCGAGAGACGTGTTGCGATGGTTTTGCCAGAGCGTAGCTTGTCGGATTTCTCCAGGACTTTGGGACATGATAGTGTCGGTACACGGATCTCGGTTGTGCGTGTCCGTTGAGATTTGTGATGTTCTTTTGTTGTGGTTGCTCGGATGTGCTCCAATCTTCACGCTGGTTTCTCTTCTTCATTTCCGACAGGAGGAGAGAGCGGGCGGGGGAGAGGACTGAAGACTGGAAGCACGTTTTAAGTCCCGCTTCAGAGAGGATGAGAGGAGGGTGAAGGGGAAGCAAGAGAAGTCGGCAGCTGATCCACGGGAGGTGACGCAGTCGTTGGAGATGTGGTCGCTGCAGCCACGGGCGGCGCGGGTCCAGGGTGCGGCGGACCCGCGATGATCCTCATCTGAGTGGATGTCAAGGGAGGAAGGGCGGACACCGAGGGCGGGACGGCAGTCGATGGTGGACGGTCAGCTGAGGAATGCTCCTCACGGTCGCAGGGCAATTCTTCAACGCTGGTGCTTGAATTAGATGCCGAGGACGAAGGGCCAAGCTGCTGACGGTGAAGCCAGCGCATGAGCATCCTTAGTGCCATCGTGTCAGGAGGGTCGACAGTTTGTACCGGGAAGATAACTGCGAGGCCTGCATGATCCTGCCGATCTCCCTCCACATGGCAGTATGAAGTCCGCAGCATGATCCCACGGTGAGCAAAGGGGTTCAGTTTTACAGGAAGATGACCTTGCTGGCGATACTATACCGCCTAGTCGAGAAAGCAGCGAAAAGCTCGCGCTCCACGGTGAAGAGAGAGGTCGAGGAGGTAAAGAAAACAGAGGAAGTCGTGATGGTGCAAATGAAAACTCCATGCCAGGAATGGAAGGAGGTTGGGCTGGGTTCGTTCTGGGTGGGTGGGGATCATGGTCCAATGTAGGAAACAGTAGAAGGCTGCCGGTCCGGTAGCAGTGGAAACGTCCAGCGGATAGAGGTGCCGCAATTCTTCAAGGTACTCATCCCACTCGTCCTCCAGCCTGTGCACGGCACTGGTGATGAACACGCGGGCCACATCACGGATCAATTGCTATTCTAGGTACTGCACGTGCTCATTGATGAGTTGTTTGGCCTGATCAACCAGTGTGCAGATGGTACGGTATTGCTGGGAGACATCCTCACGGAGGGCCAGGACCCTCGCCCGCTGCTGTGACATATCCTGCAGTCTCGCACGATCAGCTGCCCACTCCTCCTCACATTCGGTTCGTAGCTGCTGCACATCTGGTAACTGCACCTCGAGCTGCTGCAGCCCTGGAGTCAAACGAGCCATCTCTGTACGTGTTGCCCGGAGGGTTCGGCCCAACTCTGCTCTTTGGTCAACAAGACACTGCCCTTCCGCTTCGGGTGGCTCGTCACCTCTATCCGCAGCCTCGTTCCAATCGTCTTGCAGGTGCCGCACCTCTTGGAGTCTCGCTTGGATTGCCACTGCTCGAGTTTCTTGGACCTAAATGCGCTGTTGTCTGTCAACGCGGGCGGACTTGCACGCACCGAGGACGTTCCTCACTTGAACCAGGTTGGCAGCAGAGCTGCGTACATGGTCCGCGTACGTCCTCACCCACGTCCCATGCAGCTCCCAGAGTCTCTCCACTCTGACTGTCCATGCTCGATTCTGGGTGATGTGAAGCACGAATGCTTGCCACAGTGCCTCGTTGCTACGAGGATCAGGTATTTCCGGTGGGGGTGGGGGTGCCGGGCAGGGGTCACCCATACGCAAGGTGTGGAGAAGGTCTTCTGCTTCCGCCATAGTGAGAAACGCTACGAGCGTGCGGGCCTCAAACTCAGAAGCAGCAGCCGCGTTCACTGTGCGTTCAGCGAGTTCGTACTCGTACCGGGCCCAGTCGGTGTTGGCCATATCTGGCGTGGGGCTGGTGGTGTCGGTCTGTTGCTGTTCTCCAGTAGTGGTTATGCGATAAGTGTGTTCCAGAGTGTCCAGAACTGTGGTTGTCTCTGTCGTTGACTGGCGGTTAGGTAAACGGTGTGAACTTTGTGAACGAGAAATGGAGGACCGCCGTCCTGATCGCGAGAGGGCGCCCAAGCGATTCGGGATCGCCGGCCGGGATGGGCATGCCGCCGTGGTTGTTGAGGGGCGAGGGGCATGTCAGGTTCCAGGTCACGTTGATGTGTTGGACGCTCACCTTGAATCCCCCGTGATCGCGTGGAGACGCGTTCTCCTAAGAAGACAATGTCTTGTGAAGCTCCTGTTGTCATTTGCCTGCACCGTGTGATGCGGGCATGCACCTCCGTCGGATACGGTGCATGATCCTCCGGAGAGTCGCTGCTTTCCGTGGACGATGCCGGTGCATCAGCAATGATTCTCATAAAGCGTGCTCCGGTGGATCGATCGCCCGCATGCACTGAGCGGCAGGTGGGGGATGCCTGCCCCGTCAGCAATTGAGCGTCTCGCTGATGTGGCACTTCCGTTGCTTCAAATTGAGGCGGGACGTATGATGGCGCCCCGTCATCGTCGTGCAACGTCATGCATTTTCCCCCGAGCAACGTTATCACGTCGCATGCCGTCAACCAGTCGTTCGCGAGGAGGACATCGTACATGGACGTTTCACACACTTGGACCGGCAAGCTTCGGTGAATATTTCCGACCTGAAGGGGAAGTAAATCAATCTGGCCCTCGGATTGGGTGATCTCCCCTCCTGCGGTGCCGAAACAGATGTCGACGGCTCGGATGAGGTTTGACCAATTAAGCCGCCGAATGACGCGCAGGGCGACTGTGGTATGCGTCGTCCCCGTATCCACAATAGCGACGAATTTCACCCCGGCGATCCAGACAGTGCATGAGATCATTGTACAGATGTATTCCGGAAACGGTTGGCGGCACAGGGTCATGGGTCGCCATGCAAGGACCCAAGAATGTCGTGAATGGTCCGCCGAGTTTCATCGACATGATCCCTCATCCTACGGTGACCCGGCAATTCGAGCCTATAGTTCACTCTCCACCGGATGGTGTCAGCGCGGCGTTCATCTCCCCGAAGAAAGGCTCACGTTTTGTAATTTGCCCCAGCAGATGAGTAAGGACTTCCATCCAAGCCAGCATGAGGTGGGTTTGGTCGAAACATTACCGGATGGCGTCCGCCGCTGATGAACAGACCGCACTTGGTGGCGTCGGCGTCACAACTGGCGGAGTGTGCGCCGTGGGTGTTGGGGCAGGGTCGTGTTGCATACGGTGAAGCCAATCCTCGTATTCCTTGTGCGTCCATCCTAGCACATTCATGAAGAGGTCGATTCTTCATTGCACATTGATGTGGCCTACGTTCACGTCGTATTGAGGGAAGCCCTCAAGAGGGTATGCCCAGCGGTACTCCTGAGCGGTGAGGTCGCGCGCCTGGCCTTGAATCAGAACAGTTCCACCAGGAGGGAGCTCGTGCGGAGGTGGTCCACCTCCATATGATGGTATTTTGTGGGAGTTGGGGTCCTTCCACCCTTCACGTGGTAATCGGCTAAGAGCATCTACATTGCGGTTCGCGAATGCATGTTGATATTTGATCGTGAGGTTGTGTCCTTGTAGAAGTAGGACCCATTTGCCAATAATTCCCTCGTGGTTTTGCGTCGTAAGCAGCCATTGGAGGGCCTGATGATCTATGAGGATGGTGAAGGGTTTCCCATTCTTGACATAACATCTGTAGAACTGGATAGCCCATAAGACCGCCAGACATTCTCCTTTCATAGGAGGGTACTTAGCTTTTGCGTCCTTGAGCGCGCAGCTGCTGTAGCAGACCACCCTCATCATGCCGTCGTCTCCGCGTTGAGACAGGATAGCCCCAATGCCTTCCTGTGAGAAGTCTGTTATGAGGACGAACGGCAGATTGAAGTTCGGGAATTCCAGCATCGGCGCCGTGATAAGGCGATGCTTAATCTCGACCCATGCGAGCTGGCAGGCCTCCGTCCACTCAAAGGGTTCATCTTGGTGAGTGAGGCACTNTTCTGCACTGATGATAGATCCCAGGAACTCCATGCTAACCTCCCCAATGACACACTTGGCGGCTTTCAAACGAAGGTTTGCGGAGTGTAGGACCGAAAACACGGCATCAAGCCAAGCCATCAGCTCTTGGAAGCTAAACGCAGCGACCATGAAGTCATCCACGTAACAACATGTGTTGGGAACATTACGTAGCACTTGGTCCATTACGCATTGAAACGTAGCACCGGCATTGCACAATCTGAAGGGCATACGGGTGAAGGCATATAGCCCGTCCGGGGTGATGAAGGATGTCTTCAGCATAGAGTTTTGATCCATAGGAATAGTGTGAAAGGCAGATTTGACGCCAAGCTTGGCAAACCAACTCTTTCTACGCTGTCGTTCTTGGATGTCAACGATGAGTGGCATCGGGTAAGCATCTTCAATGGTGACCTTGTTAAGGTCACGGAAGTCAACACAGAACCGTTTTGTGCCGTCCGATTTCCCCATAATCAATAGAATGGAGCGCCATGGGCTTTTCACTTCGACAATCACACCCTGTTCCTTGAGCTCACGCAGGCCCTCATTGATGATATCCTTCTGGTCCTAGAGCAGGCGTCGAGCCTTCTGCTTATGTGCAGGTGCGTCTCCCGTGTTAATGACATGGACCGTGTCGACTGCTCTGATCTCCGTTGACTTGTTTGCACATATTTCTTCATGGTAGATGAGAAGCTCCTTGACTTCCTACCTCTGCTCCTCTGTTAGGTGCTCATGGGTCATGTGGTCCCATCGTTGGGAATGTAGGACTGTGGTTGGTGGCAGTTCTTCATCCCCCACCAGACCGGCTCCAAGATCAGGGTCTGGATCCCAATAATCATATACCTGCAAGTTGAAATTGCGGGAGCCACATGGGGAGATAGTGAGGGCCTTTGGTTAACGTGGAGGTGGCTCATCATCGAGGCGCAGTCAGCCGACGTCACACATGGGTTCTTCATCTGAGTCTTCTGAACTGGCATCTTCACAGATGGCAGTGTCGTTGTCACACACCAGCATTTTCCCTTTACGCTTCGCCTCCTCGGCAAGATTGTTTGGGATTGTTGGCTGCGCGGTCACCGGTACGAGTGGGCGGCTTGACACCTGAACAGGCCCTGGATGAGGTGAGGTGATCGAGGCCCGGCTGAGGTCAACAAGGTGACGTTCTGTTGTGGGAAGGAACAGCCATTTGGGGGATTCAGCTGACGGTTTGGGTATCGGTCCCATGGGGAGCTGCAGTCGATCATCTGTCGGAGTAGCTTGTGCTCGTTCAGGGCATGGCTGCTGGGATGTGGGTGTGCAATCCATCATCTTTTCTTCCTCGGCTTGTGGCGCAATCACGGGAGGGGTATCATGCTTGGGGAATGCCAGGATATAATTCCTGGCTGCGTGGTCTTCAGCATGGGCTTCTTCCAAGGAGAAGGGGTGATCGAACTTCGTAGGCATTGACGTCCTTGGGCCCACAATCAGAGCTGTACAAGTGGTATACCCTGATGATGTCAACTGCATGACTCCGTCCACATAGAACAGGCCTGCTTGTCAAGGGATGAGATAATCTGTTCCTAGCAGGACATCGTAGGTGCGGGCCACCGTGACCTGCACCCGCACAACTTTGTGGACGAGGCCCACCTACAGGGGAAGGTCATCCACGTACAACACCGTGTCCTGCGTCCATGTCGTCGGATGCATTCGTGACCATCTTAGTTGTTGATTGAATCTTGTGCTGCCTGCCGATTGCTTGTAGGACTTGAAGTGTCACCGTGGTATGGGTGGCGCCAAGCGCAATGATTGCTACGAACTTTTTGCCACATATCCACACATAACAGCTAGCCACTTCATGGTGGGGAGCTTGCGTTTGTGGTGGTGCAAGGGGCATGGGCCGCCACCCCCATGTGTCAGGTTCAGCTATTTTGGCTACCCGGCTGAGTCAGTCATGTGGGGCCCGAGTGCAGCTAAGGCGAATTCCGGCTGGTCGAAGCTTTTTGGCGTACTCCTGCAGAACCGCTACGAGGTGGGATTTTACTGTAGATACTCTCTTAAGGATATATCCTAGAAGGGACGGTGGAAGGAGGTCAGGGCACTTGCCGTGGGCTCGTTGCATGCTGAAGGTGCAAAGGTCACCCTCAGGCGACGTGGAGGCTCGGGATCCCTTGGAGGGCGCGTGCGCGGTTCAGGTGGGGGCTTTGGGGGCATCACGGAAATCTGACCTGGTAACCGAGTCGAGCGCGCTTCGACACATGTTTGCAGGTCTGCTTCAGCCCGTTCCTGTTGCTCCTTGTATTGGCGAATGCGCTCATACATCTGCGTAATCGACCATCTTTCCACACCTTGTACGTGAGCCACCGTGACCAGTTCCCGTTCTGCAGCCGTCGGGGGAGTCTCTTATGTCTGTTTTTTGGAGCGGGGAAGACCGAGCTTCATATTCCGTGCAGGCGTATCTGAGGTAGTTAGCTGAGTAGCAGCTGGTGTCTCCCCCATCTCCCTCTGCTGCGCATACGCCTTCCATTGTGCCGGCCCATTGCCCACCGGACCAGAGGGACGGGCGGTGATGTTGGGACCAACAGCTTGCCGTGCAGCGGCAGGTCTTGGTCCAACCGGTCCACGTCCTTTGTATTGTCCTCCTCTGGGTGGCACGCCTGGCATTGGAGCGGGATTGGGACATTCTCGGTGCCGATGGGTGAATTCTACACATCCATAGGAACTCCCAGGTGGGAAGTTATGGGGGTTCATCGGGTTGGGTGTTCAAGCTCCTGCAGGCATGCGAATAGTGGGTGCCACATTTTCCTTTGGAGCAAACTGTTCTCGAGCCGCTTGTCGTTTGATTTCCCTTTACTGATGTTCCACTTCCTCCTTCAGTGCGTCCTGTGTGCTGAAATGTCATAAATCCAAATGTGTTAGCGATCGTCGGGACAATAGAATCCCGGTAATACTCCTTAATCATGCGAAAGGGTATATCGACACATCGCACCGAGATCTTGGTAAACTTGTCGTTGTGTTACTTTATGTTTTCTCCAGCCTTCATGTGGATGGTACTAATCTGGAGCTCTGCTTCTTCGAGGCTCATGAGGTCGAAACGCTTGGTCATCCTGTTCACCAAATCATCAAAGTCAGCAAAAGGACGTTCCTTATACTGTGCAGTGAACCACTCCAAGGCTTTCCCTTGTAGCGCTAGGTACACTGCAGGGACAATGTAGTCAGAAGATAGCAACCCATAATCGAGACAAGTACCCAACTTGAACAGCCACATGGCCGGGTCTTCCTCTGGTTCACCCTTGAGGACGTCGAGCTTTGGGAGAGTGTAAGAAGCCTTCATCGCTGGGTTCGAAGTCAGTTCCCGTCGAGGCACCATTAGCACCTGCGCCCGTGGCGGGGCCCCCACGTGGGATCGATGTGCTTGCACCAGGCCAACTGCCCTAGTACCAGCTGATGAAGCGACTACTGCTCCCCTTGGTCGAGCACGTCCTGCATCGGTTCCTCCCTGTCCAAAACTTCCCATGTGCTGTCTTGCTGAAATCACTTGTACTCGTACGATGTACTGCTTGCCTCCATGAGCCACTGATCCTTGCCCAGGTCCGGTTGAACCACAAGTCATTCGGGGTCTTTGCTAGAGTCTTCCTGCCACAGGTGTGGATAGCGTCTTGCTTGCTTGATGATGAGATGACTGCATCTTTGACTGGACAGGTGGTACGGTATATTTGGTTGACGGAGCCCCTGTTAGGATGTGCGTGTCCCCCAAGGCTTGTACTTGTCTGGTGAGTCCGACCGTGGATGAAGCATTGATTCCTCCTTGAGCTGGGACTTCTCGGCGGCGCGACGCTCCCAAAACGGAGGATGCCTTGCTCGTTTGCTGTTGGTGTTGGGGTTGTTGTCCAGCATCTGTGCGACGTGAAGTCACGATAGATGGGCCTTCCCGTCGGGTTTCCCTTTGCCGTTTTCCCACCGCCTCCAAGTTCCTCTCTGTTCTTGGTGGAGACACACCGCTGTCAGAGGCCGGTCGACGAGGGTGAATTGTTGGGCAAGATGGGAATGCCGGAGGACAGAAGGTGACGAGTTGATGCAGGGCGTGTAAAGCCTGCACCAAAGGGTGATCCAACAATACTTCTTCTTCCCCTGCTTGGTCCTCCTGGGCATCGTCCAAGTATGCACAATCCCCGTCATGGGTGACAGAAGGTGCAGGTGAGGACGCCCTTGGGGTAGAGACCTCGAGGCGCCGCGGTGCGTCATGCATTGGCGTCATGTCCACTGCCTTGTACACGGTCCTTCCATCTGGCTTCGTGACTTTATGGAGCAAGACGGGCCCTTCATCCGCCTCAAGCTCCTGCTCTTCGTCTGATACATAGTCTTCCACTTGCATGGAGTTGCGCTGCCCGTCTGGGTGGCGTGTGTCGTCTTCCTCTATGTCCTCCTGGAAGGGATTGGCCAACCGTGCCTGTCGGATAGCCTTCCATTCACGGAGTTCCTCAAGCCGTTCAGGTGAAATTCTTCTTCTTTGTCGGGGTCCGTCTCATCTCCTTTGTTGTACAACTGCAGGGACTGATCATCCACCTGATCCCACTCAAATCTAGGGTCCAGCCCTGGAGGATCTTCTGGGCTTCTCTCGTAATGACGCGTGGTGGCGGTTCGCCTCATCATTTCTTTTTCGGAGACGTGGAGTGCGTTGGGGCTCATCCGTGCGTCGCCAATGGTACAGCTAAATGATTCACCAGCACGGTTGCTCTATCCTCACGCCTCGTAGGTTGGCAGGGACACACCACCGTGATCAGGGAAATTGTTGGGGTTGCGGTGACGGATGGCCTGCGGTGTCTTCCGTCCGGTGGAAGATTCGACAGCTCCCTCCTTAGAGAACCGCGTTTTGGATTATAGACAGATCTGCAGGTACATTTCACACTCGTCACAGAAAAGAAGTGAGTCCATACTCACCGTACCATTAACACTATTATACCCCTTTTCGCCTTCGGCCGGAATCGAGAGAGACAGTATGCAAGGATAAGCTCCTTAGGTGGCGTTCGTTCTGCGCTATCCCCGCGGCTCCGCTTACTTTCCTTTTCCAACTCTGCCATGTCCTGTATCACACTTTTTGCTCTAGTTTGATAAAAGCACGTTCCATCGACCGGGTAACATTTCTTGATCACGCAACGAATCATCCACCGAATTAGTGCCGGGAATATATCACACACACATTCCTTCTCCTAATGACCCGTACTTCTCTGGCCGGGATTTCGACTAATCTCATGACAATCAATGTGGTTATTCTGACTGTTAGTTTCGCTCAGTTTAATTAATCACCGGCGGTCAATCATGCATCGGACAACATGACACTCGTTGAGATAATTCCTCGTAACGGCCCGCTGAAGAGCGGGCTGAGGCGATACGCCTTGGCCTGCTCTTCAGCCGCCTCTGCAGCACGCCACCCGACGTCACGCGCGACCTCCTGCTAGCTCTCCACGCGGTGGGGCTCGTCGTCGTGGGGAAGTCTCTGCAGCCACGGTTGCCAGAACTGCTCCACGGCTCCACCGGCAGGATGATGCGACCATTGCATCACTCCCAGAATCGTGCGTGCGCCAAGCCGACGGGGCACATTGCAGCAGTTGCAGATGGCGTAGAAGGACACTGGAGAGTCTCGGGGACCGCACCTGGAGCTGGGTGGCTGGTGCTCCTGTGGGAACTCAGGACCAGGCCATGATGGCTCCGTGATGTGCTCTTCACGAAGCGGCCTTCCTATCCGGGGATGGCAGCACACCCTCTCACACACACACTTCTCCTACACTCCTGATCCGGTCTAGCTTCCCTTCTCTAACCTGTCGCGAGACGGGACGCGGGTCTCGCTCGACGGTCTGGTTTCGACCGAGGGGCAGCAATCTCTCAGTCAGGCCAACGGCTGCAGGGCCAGCCTCCCACACCCGGGNGATCGAGCGGTCATCGGATGATTCGTCGACCTCCCCATCCTCCTCTTGAACCCGGGCCCAGCTCCTCCCCCCCTCCTCATACTCCGGTGGATGAACAAAACATCATTAACAGTCAGCCACAGTCAGAGTGCCCAATCACAGTTCAGATGTACTGGACATGACCTTGCTGCTATAAACACGATAGAATACTGGTGGCTCGGTGTGGCTATTGTGTGCAATGCCTTGACAAAGTTGGCATGTGCCACTGACCATGACCACAAATGCATCCAAGTGACCTTTACTTCTATTGATCGTAACACCAGTCAGCCACGGTCAGAGTGTCCAAACACAGTTCAGATATACTGGGCGTGACCTTGCAGGTACAAACAAGGTAGAACACTGGTGTTTCGGTGTGGCTATTGTGTGCAATGCCATGACAAAGTTGGCATGTGCCACTGACCATGACCACAACGTTTACCATGTACCTTAAACGGCTATGAATCATAACACGAGTCAGCCACGGTGAGAGTGCCCAATCACAGTTCAGATGTACTACGCATGACCGTGCAGGTATAAAAAAGGTAGAAAAAACGGTGGCTTTGCACGGCTATTGTGCGCAATGCCTTCACAAAGTTGGCATGTGCCACTGACCATGACCACAAAGTTTACCAAGTACATTAAACAGCTATGAATCATAACACGAGTCAGCCACAGCCAGAGTGTCCAATCACAGTGCACATGTAACATGCATGACCTTGCAGGTATGAACAAATGTAAGAAACCGGTGGCTTGGCACGACTATTGTGCGCAATGCCTTGACAAAGTTGGCATGTGCCACTGACCATGACCACAAATGTATCCAAGTGACTTTTACTTCTATTGATCATAACACGAGTCAGCCACAGTCAGAGTGTCCACTCATGGTGCACATCTAATTTGCATGACCTTGCAGGTATAAACAAGGTAAAAAACCGGTGGCTTGGCACGGCTATTGTGCGCAATGCCTTGACAAAGGTGGCATGTGCCACTGACCATGACCACAATGTTTACCAAATACCTTAAACGGATATGAATCATAACACGAGTCAGCCACAGTCAGAGTGTCCAATCACAGTGCAGATACACTGGGCATGACCTTGCAGGTATAAACAAGGTAGATAACTGGTGGCTCTGTGTGGCTACTGTGCGCAATGCCTTGACAAAGTTGGCATGTGCCACTGACCATGACCACAAATGCATCCAAGTGACTTTTATTTCTATTGATCATAACATGAGTCAGCCACCGTCACAGTGTCCAATCAGAGTGCACATATCATATGCATGAACTAGCAGGTACAAACAAAGTTAAGAACCGGTGGTTTGGCACGGCTATTGTGCGCAATGCCTTGACACAGTTTGCACGTGCCACTGACCATGACCACAAAGGTCACCAAGTACCTTAAACGGCTATGAATCATAACACGAGTCAGCCACGGTCAAAGTGTCCAATCACAGTTCAGATATACTGGGCATGACCTTACAGGTACAAACAAGGTAGAATACTGGTGGCTCGGTGTGGCTATTGTGCGCAATGCCTTGACAAAGTTGGCATGTGCCACTGACCATGACCAAAAAGTATACCAAGTATCTTAAACGGCTATGAATCATAACACGAGTCAGCCACGGTCAGAGTGTCCAATCACAGTGCAGATGTACTGGGCATGATCTTTTGGAGTTGATGAACAGAAAGGAGATTGTGTCGTAAGTCAGGGGTATGGCAATCCCGGATCTGTCCACTTGCTGCTGCCGGAGATGTGAGAGTAGCGGATTAGCGGCAGAGAGATGTCATTCCTTTGGTGGCACTGGTGATGGTTACTGGTGTTGCCAATGGTGTGGTGACGTCAGCAACTTTGAGAGCATGAATAGCACACCCTGAGTCGAGAACTTGTTCGATGTAGAGGGAGTCAGATGTTACAAGAAGAGCCAGCGGAGGAGGTTCTCAATATTGAACGGAGACTTGTGTGACATCGAGAATGGAGGGTTCAAGTGCGGTGTCACCGTCCGTATTGTCATTGGCTGGCGTGGCGCGAGGTGGAAGGAGGCGAACAAGCACTGTTGCGACTATGAAGAAGATCACTGGAATCATGGTGGCCTGTCAACCAGGGCTGGAAACCCAGTGCTCTGATACCATGTCGGGATTTTGAGGAGGGAAGAGTGTGACACGGGAAGGCTCGTGGCGCTGATTGGCACAAGTTATGAGTTGAGCAGGTTGGCAGTAACAAGTTCTAGAGGTGAGCGATGCGAGAGAGGCAGCAGGCCGAGGATAGAAGCGATGACAGCTGCGAGAGTGATGAAGAGAAATGATTCATTGATGGAATAGTGGAAGCAAGAGTACATTGATCTAAGCTACCTTAAAGTAGTGTTACTTGGGCTTTGCTAGGACCCTTGCGAGGTGGAAGCGCTAGTTCGTTTTCTTTGAGAGACGTGTTGCGATGGTTTTGCCAGAGCGTAGCTTGTCGGATTTCTCCAGGACTTTGGGACATGATAGTGTCGGAGCACGGATCTCGGTTGTGCGTGTCCGTTGAGATTTGTGCTCTTCTTTTGTTGTGGTTGCTCGGATGTGCTCCAATCTTCACGCTGGTTTCTCTTCTTTGTTTCCAACAGGAGGAGAGAGCGGGCGGGGGAGAGGACTGAAGACTGGAAGCACGTTTTAAGTCCCGCTTCAGAGAGGAGGAGAGGAGGGTGGAGGGGAAGCAAGAGAAGTCGGCAGCTGATCCACGGGAGGTGACGCAGTCGTTGGAGATGTGGTCGCTGCAGCCACGGGCGGCGCGGGTCGAGGGTGCGGCGGACCCGCGATGATCCCCATCTGAGTGGATGTCAAGGGAGGAAGGGCGGACACCGAGGGCGGGACGGCAGTTGATGGTGGACGGTCAGCTGAGGAATGCTCCTCACGGTCGCAAGGCAATTCTTCAACGCTGGTGCTTGAATTAGATGCCGAGGATGAAGGGCCAAGCCGCTGACGGTGAAGCCAGCGCATGAGCATCCTTAGTGCCATCGTGTCAGGAGGATCGACAGTTTGTACCGGGAAGATAACTGCGAGGCCTGCATGATCCTGCCGATCTCCCTCCACATGGCAGTATGAAGTCCGCAGCATGATCCCACGGTGAGCAAAGGGGTTCAGTTTTACAGGAAGAGGACATTGCTGGCAATACTATACCGCCTAGTCGAGAAAGCTGCGAAAAGCTCGCGCTCCACGGTGAAGAGAGAGGTCGAGGAGGTAAAGAAAACAGAGGAAGTCGTGATGGTGCAGATGAAAACTCCATGCCAGTAAGGGAAGGAGGTTGGGCTGGGTTCGTTCTGGGTGGGTGGGGATCATGGTCCAGTGTAGGAAACAGCAGAAGGCTGCCGGTCCGGTAGCAGTGGAAACGTCCAGCGGATAGAGGTGCCGCAATTCTTCGAGGTAGTCATCCCACTCGTCCTCCAGCCTGTGCACGGCACTGGTGATGAATACGCGGGCCACATCACGGATCAATTGCTATTGTAGGTACTGCACGTGCTCATTGATGAGTTGTTTGGCCTGATCAACCAATGTGCAGATGGTACGGTATTGCTGGGAGACATCCTCACGGAGGGCCAGGACCCTCGCCCGCTGCTGTGACATATCCTGCAGTCTTGCACGATCGGCTGCCCACTCCTCCTCACATTCCGTTCGTAGCTGCTGCAGATCTGGTAACTGCACCTCGAGCTGCTGCAGCCCTGGAGTCAAACGAGCCATCATTGTACGTGTTGCCCGGAGGGTTCGGCCCAACTCTGCTCTTTGGTCAATAAGACACTGCCCTTCCGCTTCGGGTGGCTCGTCACCTCTGTCCGCAGCCTCGTTCCAATCATCTTGCAGGTGCCGCACCTCTTGGAGTCTCGCTTGGATTGCCACTGCTCGAGTTTCTTGGACCTAAATGCGCTGTTGTCTGTCAACGCGGACGGACTTGCACGCACCGAGGGCGTTCCTCACTTGAACCAGGTTGGCAGCACAGCTGCGTACATGGTCCGCGCACGTCCTCACCCACGTCCCATGCAGCTCCCAGAGTCTCTCCACTCTGACTGTCCATGCTCGATTCCGGGTGATGTGAAGCACGAATGCTTGCCACAATGCCTCGTTGCTACGAGGATCAGGTATTTCCGGTGGGGGTGGGGGTGCCGGGCAGGGGTCATCCATACGCAAGGTGTGGAGAAGGTCTTCTGCTTCCGCCATAGTGAGAAACGCTACGAGCGTGCGGGCCTCAAACTCAGAAGCAGCAGCCGCGTTCACTGTGTGTTCAGCGAGTTCGTACTCGTACCGAGCCCAGTCGGTGTGGGCCATCTCTGGCGTGGGGCTGGTGGTGTCGGTCTGTTGCTGTTCTCCAGTAGTGGTTGTGCGATAAGTGTGTTCCACAGTGTCCAGAACTGTGGTTGTCTCTGTCGTTGACTGGCGGTTACGTAAACGGTGTGAACTTTGTGAACGAGAATTTGAGGACCGCCGTCCTGATCGCGAGAGGGCGCCCAAGCGATTCGGGATCGCCGGGCGGGATGGGCATGCCGCCGTGGTTGTCGAGGGGCGAGGGGCATGTCAGGTTCCAGGTCACGTTGATGTGTTGGACGCTCACCTTGAATCCCCCGTGATCGCGTGGAGACGCGTTCTCCTAAGAAGACAAT
>SZWC01002180.1:82507-114779 GCA_023375785.1 Penium margaritaceum
GCATGTGCCACTGACCATGACCACAACGTTTACCAAGTGACTTTAACTTCTACGAATCGTAACACAAGTCAGCCACGGTTTGAGTGCCCAATCTCAGTTCAGATGTACTAGGCATGACCTTGCAGGTATAAACAAGGTAAAAATCCGGTGGCCTCGCACGGCTTTTGTGCGCAATGCCTTGACAAAGTTGGCATGTGCCACTGACCATGACCACAAAGTTTACGAAGTACCTTAAACGGCTATGAATCATAACACAAGTCAGCCACGGTCAAAGTATCCAATCACAGTGCAGATGTACTAGGCATGATCTTGCAGGTACAAACAAGGTAGAATACTGGTGGCTCGGTATGGCTATTGTGTGCAAAGCCTTGACAAAGTTGGCAAGTGCCACTGACCATGACCACAAGTGTATCCAAGTGACGTTTACTTCTATTGATCATAACACAAGTCAGCCACGGTCAGAATGTCCAATCACAGTGCACATGTACTAGGTATGATCTTGCATGTACAAACAAGGTCGAATACTGGTGGCTCGGTGTGGCTATTGTGCACAATGCCTTGACAAAGTTTGCATGTGCCACTGACCATGACCACAAATTTTACCAAGTGACTTTATCATCTACAAATCGTCACACGAGTCAGCCATCGTCAGAGTGTCCAATCACAGTTTAGATGTACTAGGCATGACCTTGAAGGTATAAAAAGATATAATAATGGTGGCTCGGTGTGGCTATTGTTTGCAATGCCTTGACAAAGTTGGCATGTACCACTAACCATGACCACAAATGCATCCAAGTGACTTTTACTTCTATTGATCATAACACGAGTCAGCCACGGTCAGAGTGTCCAATCACAGTACAGATATACTGTGCATGACCTTGCAGGAATAAACAAGGTAGAATACAAGTGGCTCGGTGTGGCTATTGTGCGCAATGCCTTGACAAAGTTGGCATGTGCCACTGATCATGACCAAAAATGTTTACCAAGTGACTTTAACTTCTACAAATCGTAACACGAGTCAGCCACGGTCAGAGTACCCAATCACAGCACACTTCTAATATGCATGACCTTGCAGGTATAAACAGGGAAAAAAAACCGGTGTCTTGGCACAGCTATTGTGCGCAATGCCTTGACAAAGTTGGCATGTGCCACTGACTATGACCACAAAGTTTACCAAGTGACTTTAACTTCTACGAATCGTAACACGAGTCAGCCACGGTCAGAGTACCCAATCACAGCACACTTCTAATATGCATGACCTTGCAGGTATAAACAGGGAAAAAAAACCGGTGTCTTGGCACAGCTATTGTGCGCAATGCCTTGACAAAGTTGGCATGTGCCACTGACTATGACCACAAAGTTTACCAAGTGACTTTAACTTCTACGAATCGTAACACGAGTCAGCCACGGTCAGAGTACCCAATCACAGCACACTTCTAATATGCATGACCTTGCAGGTATAAACAGGGAAAAAAAACCGGTGTCTTGGCACAGCTATTGTGCGCAATGCCTTGACAAAGTTGGCATGTGCCACTGATCATGACCACAAATGTTTACCAATCGTAACACGAGTCAGCCACGGTCAGAGTACCCAATCACAGCACACTTCTAATATGCATGACCTTGCAGGTATAAACAGGGAAATAAAACCGGTGTCTTGGCACAGCTATTGTGCGCAATGCCTTGACAAAGCTGGCATGTGCCACTGACCATGACCACAATTGTATGGAAGTGACTCTTACTTCTATTGATCAAACCCCAAGTCAGCCATGGTGAGAGTGTCCAATCACAGTGCAGATGTACTAGGCATGATCTTGCTAGGAAAAACAAGGTAGAATACTAGTGGCTCCTTGTGGCTATTGTGTGCAATGCCTTGACAAAGTTGGCATGTGCCACTGGCCATGACCACAAATGCATCCAAGTGAATTTTACTTCTATTCATCATAACATGAGTCAACCACGGTCAGAGTGTCCACTCACAGTGCAGATGTACTAGGCATGATCTTGCAAGTGCAAACAAGGTAGAATACTGGTTGCTTGGTGTGGCTATTGTGCGCAATGCCTTGACAAAGTTGGCATGTGCTACTAACCATGACCATAAATGTATCCAAGTGACTTTTACTTCTATTGGTCATAACACAAGTCAGCCACAAACAGAGTGTCCAATCACAGTGCAGATGAGCTAGGCATAATTTTGCACGTGTACACAAGGTAGAATACTGGTGGCCCGGTGTGGCTATTGCGCGTGATGCCTTGACAAAGTTGGCATGTGCCACTGACTATGACCACAAAGTTTACCAAGTGACTTTAACTTCTACGAATCGTAACACAATTCAGCCACGGTCAGAGTGCCGAATCACAGTGCACATCTTATATGCATGACCTTCCAGGTATAAACAAGGTAAAATGTCTTGGCAAGGCCATTGTACGCAATGCTTTCACAAAGATGGCATGTGCCACTGACCATGACCACAATGTTTACCAAGTACCTTAAACAGCTATGAATCATAGCACGAGTCAGCCACGGTCAGAGTGTCCAATCATAGTGCAGATATACTATGCATTACCTTACATGTATAAATAAGGAAGGATACCAGTGGATCGGTGTGACTATTGTGCGCAATGCCTTGACAAAGTTGGCATGCCAGTGGCACATGCCAGCTTTGTCAAGGCATTGTGCACAATAGCCACACCAAGCCACCTCTATTCTACCTTGTTTGTACCAGCAAGATCATGCCAAGTACATCTGCACTGTGATTGGGTACTCTGACCGTGGCTGACTCGTGTTACGATTCGTAGAAGTTGAAGTCACCTGGATACATTTGTGGTCATGGTCAGTGGCACATGCTAACTTTGTCAAGGCATTGTGCACAATAGCCACAGCAAGCTACCAGTAGCCTGCCTTGTTTATACCTGCTAGATCATGCCCAGTATATCTGCACTGTGATTGGACACTCTGACCGTGTCTGACTAGTGTTTTCATTCATCGTCGTTTAATGTACTTGGTAAACTTTGTGGTCATGGTCAGTGGCACATGCCAACTTTGTCAGGGCATTACGTACAATAGCCGTTGCCAAGCCACCGGCTTTTAACCTTGTTTATACCTGCAAGGTCATGCCTAGTACATCTGAACTTTGATTGGGCACTCTGAGTGTGGCTGACTCGGGTTACGATTCGTAGAAGTTAAAGTCACTTGGTAAACTTTGTGGTCATGGCCAGTGGCACATGCCAGCTTTGTCAAGGCATTGCGCACAATAGCCACACCGAGCCACCACTATTCTACCTTGTTTTCACCTGCAAGATAATGCCTCGTACATCTGCACTGTGATTGGGCACTCTGACCGTGGCTGACTCGTGTTACGATTCGTAGAAGTTGAAGTCACTTGGATACAATTGTGGTCATGCTCAGTGGAACATGCCAACTTTGTCAAGGTATGGCACACGAAAGCCACACCGAGCCACCGGTATTCTGCCTTGTCTATACCTGTAAGGTTATGCCCAGTATATCTGCACTGTGATTGGACACTCTGACAGTGGCTGACTCGTGTAATGATTCATAGCCGTTTAAGGTACTTGGTAAACTTTCTGGTCATAGTCAGTGGCACATGCCAACTTTGTCAAGGCATCACGCGCAATAGCCACACCGGGCCACCAGTATTCTACCTTGTGTACACGTGCAAAATTATGCCTAGCTCATCTGCACTGTGATTGGACACTCTGACCGTGGCTGACTCGTGTAATGATTCATAGCCGTTTAAGGTACTTGGTAAACTTTCTGGTCATAGTCAGTGGCACATGCCAACTTTGTCAAGGCATCACGCGCAATAGCCACACCGGGCCACCAGTATTCTACCTTGTGTACACGTGCAAAATTATGCCTAGCTCATCTGCACTGTGATTGGACACTCTGACCGTGGCTGACTCGTGTAATGATTCATAGCCGTTTAAGGTACTTGGTAAACTTTCTGGTCATAGTCAGTGGCACATGCCAACTTTGTCAAGGCATCACGCGCAATAGCCACACCGGGCCACCAGTATTCTACCTTGTGTACACGTGCAAAATTATGCCTAGCTCATCTGCACTGTGATTGGACACTCTGACCATGGCTGACTCGTGTTATGATCAATAGAAGTAAAAGTCACTTGGATACATTTGTGGTCATGGTAAATGGCACATGCCAACTTTGTTAAGGCATTGCGCACAATAGCCGTGCCAAGCCACCGGGTTTTTACCTTGTTTATACCTGCAAGGTCATGCATATAAGATGTGCACTGTGATTGGACACTCTGACAGAGGCTGACTCGTGTTCCGATTCGTAGAAGTTGATGTTGCTTGGTAAACTTTGTGGTCATGGTCAGTTGCCCATGCCAACTTTGTCAAGGCATTGCGCACAATAGCCACACTGAGCCAACAGTATTCTACCTTGTTTATACCTGCAAGGTCATGCCTAGTACATCTGCACTGTGATTGGACACTCTGACCGTGGTTGACTCGTGTTATGATCAAGAAGTAAAGGTCACTTGGATACATTTGTGGTCATGGTCAGTGGCACGTGCCATCTTTGTCAAGGCATTGCGCATACTAGCCACACCGATCCACCTGTATTCTACATTGTTTATACCTGTAAGGCCATGCCCAATATATTTGCGCTGTGATTGGACACTCTGACCGTGGTTGACTCGTGTTATGATCAAGAAGTAAAGGTCACTTGGATACATTTGTGGTCATGGTCAGTGGCACGTGCCATCTTTGTCAAGGCATTGCGCATACTAGCCACACCGATCCACCTGTATTCTACATTGTTTATACCTGTAAGGCCATGCCCAATATATTTGCGCTGTGATTGGACACTCTGACCGTGGTTGACTCGTGTTATGATCAAGAAGTAAAGGTCACTTGGATACATTTGTGGTCATGGTCAGTGGCACGTGCCATCTTTGTCAAGGCATTGCGCATACTAGCCACACCGATCCACCTGTATTCTACATTGTTTATACCTGTAAGGCCATGCCCAATATATTTGCGCTGTGATTGGACACTCTGACCGTGGTTGACTCGTGTTATGATCAAGAAGTAAAGGTCACTTGGATACATTTGTGGTCATGGTCAGTGGCACGTGCCATCTTTGTCAAGGCATTGCGCATACTAGCCACACCGATCCACCTGTATTCTACATTGTTTATACCTGTAAGGCCATGCCCAATATATTTGCGCTGTGATTGGACACTCTGACCGTGGTTGACTCGTGTTATGATCAAGAAGTAAAGGTCACTTGGATACATTTGTGGTCATGGTCAGTGGCACGTGCCATCTTTGTCAAGGCATTGCGCATACTAGCCACACCGATCCACCTGTATTCTACATTGTTTATACCTGTAAGGCCATGCCCAATATATTTGCGCTGTGATTGGACACTCTGACCGTGGTTGACTCGTGTTATGATCAAGAAGTAAAGGTCACTTGGATACATTTGTGGTCATGGTCAGTGGCACGTGCCATCTTTGTCAAGGCATTGCGCATACTAGCCACACCGATCCACCTGTATTCTACATTGTTTATACCTGTAAGGCCATGCCCAATATATTTGCGCTGTGATTGGACACTCTGACCGTGGTTGACTCGTGTTATGATCAAGAAGTAAAGGTCACTTGGATACATTTGTGGTCATGGTCAGTGGCACGTGCCATCTTTGTCAAGGCATTGCGCACAATAGCCACACTGAGCCAACAGTATTCTACCTTGTTTATACCTGCAAGGTCATGCCTTGTACATCTGCACTGTGATTGGACACTCTGACCATGGCTGACTCGTGTTATGATCAATAGAAGTAAAAGTCACTCGGATACATTTGTGGTCATGGTCAGTGGCACATGCCAACTTTGTCAAGCCATTGCCCATAATAGCCACACCGAGCCACCAATATTCTACCTTGTTTATACCTGCAAGGTCATGCCCAGTATATATGCACTCTGATTGGACACTCTGACAGTGGCTGACTCGGGTTATCATTCATAGCCGTTTAAGGTACTTGGTTGACGTTTTGGTCATGGTCAGTGGCACATGCCAACTTTGTCAAGGCATTGCGCACAATAGCCGTGCCAAGGCACCGGTTTTTTACCATGTTTATACCTGCAAGGTCATGCATATTAGATGTACACTGTGATTGGGCACTCTGACGGTGGCTGACTCGTGTTACGATTCGTAGAAGTTCAAGTCATTTGGTAAACTTTGTGGTCATAGTCAGTGGCACATGCCAATTTCGTCAAGGCATTGCGCACAATAGCCATACCAAGCCACCGGTATTCTACCTTGTTTGCACCTGCAAGATCATGCCTAGTACATCTGCACTGTGATTGGACACTCTGACCGTGGCTGACTCGTGTTATGATCAAGAAGTAAAGGTCACTTGGATACATTTGTGGTCATGGTCAGTGGCACATGCCAACTTTGTCAATGTATTGCACACAATAGCCAAACCGAGCTACCAGTATTCTACCTTTTTTATACCTGTAAGGCCATGCCCAATATATTTGCGCTGTGATTGGACACTCTGACCGTGGCTGACTCGTGTTATGATCAACAGACGTAAAGGACACTTGGCTATTTGTGGTCATGGTCAGTGGCACATGCCAACTTTGCCAAGGCATTGGACACAATAGCCACGCCGAGCCACCAGTATTCTACCTTCTTTATACCTTTAAGGTCATGCACAGTATATCTGTACTCTGATTGGACACTCCGACCGTGGCTGACTCGTGTTATGATTCATAGCCGTTTAAGGTACTTGGTATCTTTTGTGGTCATGGTCAGTGGCACGTGCCATCTTTGTCAAGGCATTGCGCACAATAGCCATGCCAAGCCACCAGTTTTTTACCTTGTTTATACCTGCAAGGTCATGCATATTATAGGTGCACTGTGATTGGGCACTCTGACCATGGCTGACTCGTGTTACCATTCGTAGAAGTTAAAGTCACCTGGTAAACTTTGTGGTCATCGTCAGTGGCACATGCTCACTTTGTCAAGGTATTGCGCACAATAGCCACACCGAGCCATTAGTATTCTACCTTTTTTATACCTGTAAGGTCATCCCCAGTTTATCTTCACTGTGATTGGACACTCTGACCGTGGCTGACTCATGTTATGATGCATGGCTGTTTAAGGTACTTTGTAAACGTTGTGGTCATGGTCAGTGGCACATGCCAAATTTGTCAAGGTATTGCGCACAGTAGCCGTGCCAAGCCACCGGTTTTTTACCTAGTTAAAAACTTCCAAGGTCATGCATATTAGACGTGCACTGTGATTGGGCACTCTGACCGTGGCTGACTCGTGGTACGATTTGTAGAAATGAAAGCCACTTGGTAAACTTTGTGTTCATGGTCAGTGGCACATGCCGACTTTTTCAAGGTATTGCACACAATAGCCACACCGAGCCACCAGTATTCTACCTTGTTTGCACTTGCAAGATCATGCCTATTACATCTGCACTGTAATTAGACACTCTGACCGTGGCTGATTCATGTTATGATCAATGACGTAAAAGTCACTTGGATACATTTGTGGTCATGGTCAGTGGCACATGCCAACTTTGTCAAGGCATTGTGCACAATAGCCACACCGAGCCACCAGTATTCTGCCTTGTTTATACCTGCAAGGTCATGCCCAGTATATCTGCACTGTGACTGGGCACTCTGATCGTGGCTGACTCGTGTTATGATTCATAGCCGTTTAAGGTACTTGGTAAACTTTGTGGTCATGGTCAGTGGCACATGCCAACTTTGTGAAGGCATTGCGCACAATAGCCACACCGAGCCACAAGTATTCTTCCTTGTTCTTACCTGCATGATCATGCCTAGTACATCTGCACTGTGATCGGACACTTGTAGCGTGGCTGACTCGTGTTATGATTCATAGACGTTTAAGGTACTTGGTAAACTCTGTGGTCATGGTCAGTGGCACATGCAAACTTTGTCAGGACATTGCGCACAAAAACGACACTGAGCCACCAGTATTCTACCTTGTTTACACCAGCAAGATCATGCCTAGTACTCTGATTGGACACTCTGACCGTGGCTGACTCGTGTTATGATCAATGGAAGTAAAAGTCACTTGGATACATTTGTGGTCATGGCCAGTGGCACATGCCAACTCTGTGAGGGCATTATGCACAATAGCCACACCGGGCCAACAATATTCTACCTTGTTTGCACCTACAAGATCATGCCTAGTATATCTGCACTGTGATTGGACACTCTGACCGTGGTTGACTCATGTTATGATCAACGGAAGTAAAAGTCACTTGGATACATTTATGGTCATGGTCAGTGGCACATGCCAACTTTGTCAAGTACTTGCGCACAATAGCCACACCGAGCCACTTGTATTCTACCTTGTTTGAACCTGCAAGATCATGCCAACTACATCTGCACTGTGATTGGACACTCTGACTGTGGTTGACTCGTGTTATGATCAATAGCCGTTTGAGGTACTTGGTAAACTTTGTGGTAATGGTCAGCGGCACATGCCAACTTTGTCAAGGCATTGCGCACAATAGCATGGGCCAAGCAACCGGTTTTTTACATGTTTATACCTGCACGATATTGCCTAGTACATCTAGACTGTAGGTGGGCACCCTGACCGTTGCTGACTCGTGTAACGATTCGTAGAAGTTAAATTCACTTGGTAAACTTTGTGGTCATGGTCAGTGGCACTTGCCACCTTTGTCAAGGCATTGCGCGCAATAGCCATACAGAGTCACCAGTATTCTACGTTGTTTGCACCTGCAAGATCATGCCTAGTACATCTGCACTGTGATTGGACACTCAGATCGTGGCCGACTCATGTTATGATCAATAGAAGTAAAGTCACTTGGATACATTTGTGGTAATGGTCAGTGGCACATGCCAACTTTGTCAAGGCATTGCGCATAATAGCCACACCGAGCCACCACTATTCTACCTTGTTTGCACCTGCAACATCATGCCTAGTACATCTGCAGTGTGGTTGGACACTCAACCGTGGCTGAATCGTGTTATGATCAATAGAAGTAAAAGTCACTTGGATACATCTGTGGTCATGGTCAGTGGCACGTGCCAACTTTGTGAAGGCATTGTGCAGAATACCCACACCGAGCCAACAGTATTCTACCTTGTTTGCACCTGCAAGATCATGCATAGTACATCTGCACTGTGATTGGACACTCTGATCGTGGCTGACGCGTGTCATGATCAATAGAAGTAAAAGTCGTTTGGATACATTTGTGGTCATGGTCAGTGGCACATGCCAACTTGATCAAGGCATTGCACACAATAGCCACACCAAGCCACCAGCATTCTACCATAATTTATACCTGTAAGGTCATGCCTAGTATATCTGCACTGTGATTAGACACTCTGTCTGTGGCTGACTTGTGTTCTGATCAATAGCCGTTTAAGGTACTTGGTAAACTTTGTGGTCATGGGCAGCGGCACATGCCAACTTTGTCAAGGCATTGTGCACAATAGCTGGTCCAAGCCACCGGTTTTTTACTTGTTTATACCTGCAAAATCATGCCTAGTACACCTGCACTGTAGTTGGGCACTCTGACCGTGGCTGACTCGTGTAACAATTCGTAGAATTTAAAGTCACATTTAAAGTCACTTGGATACATTTGTGGTCATGGTCAGTGGCACATGCCACATTTGTCATTTGTCAGGGCATTGTGCACAATAGCCACACTGAGCCACCAGTATTCTACCTTGTTTGCACCTGCAAGATCATGCCTAGTACATCTGCACTGTGATTGGACACTCAGACCGTGGCGGACGCGTGTTTTGATCAATTGAAGTAAAAGTCACTTGGATACATTTGCGGTAATGGTCAGTGGCGCATGAAAACTTTGTCAAGGCATTACGCACAATAGCCACACCAAGCCACCAGTATTCTACCTTGTTTGCACCTGCAAGATCATGCCTAGTACATCTGCACTATGGTTGGACACTCTGACCGTTGCTGACTCGTGTTATGATAAATAGAATTACAAGTTACTTCGATACATTTTTGGTCATGGTCAGTGGCACATGCCAACTTTGTCAAGGTATTGCACACAATAGCCACAATGAGCCATCTGTATTCTATCTTGTTTATACGTGTAAGGTCATGCCCACTATATGTGCACTGTGATTGGCCACTCTGACCGTGGCTGACTCGTGTTATGATTCATAGCCGTTTAAGGTACTAGTTAACTTTTGTGGTCATGGTCAGTGGCACATGCCAACTTTGTCAAGGCATTGCGCACAATAGCCGTGCCAAGCCACCGGTTTTTCACCTTTTTTATACCTGCAAGGTCATGCAAATTAGATGTGCACTGTCATTGTGCTCTCTGACCGTGGCTGACTCGTGTTGCATTTTGTATAAGCTAAAGTCACTTGGTAAACTTTGTGGTCATGGTCAGTAGCACATGCCAACTTTGTCAAGGCATTGCGCACAATAGCCACACCGAGCCACCAGTACTCTACCTTGTTTGCACCTGCAAGATCATGCCTAGTACATCTTCATTGTGATTGGACACTCTGACCGTGGCTGACTCGTGTTACGATCAATAGATGTAAAAGTCACTTGGTAAACTTTGTGGTCATGGTCAGTGGCACATGCAAACTTTGTCAAGGCATTGCACAAAATAGCCCCACAGAGCCACCAGTACTCTACCTTGCTTATACCTGCAAGGTCATGCCTAGTATATCTGTACTGTGATCGGGCACTCTGACTGTGGCTGACTCATGTTATGATTCATAGCCGTTTGATGTACTGGGTAAACTTTGTGGTCATGGTCAGTGGCATATGCCAACTTTGTAAATGCATTGCGCACAATAGCCGTGCCAAGCCACCGGTTTTTTACCTTGTATATGCCTGCAAGGTCATGCATATTAGATGTGCACTGTGATTAGGCACTTTGATTGTGGCTGACTCGTGTTACGGTTCGTAGAAGTTAAAGTCACTTGGAAAACCTTGTGGTCATAGTCAGTGGCACATGCCACTTTTGTCAAGGCATTGCGCACAATAGCCACACCGAACCACCAGTAATCTACATTGTTTGCACCTGCAAGATCATGCATAGTACATATGCACTGTGATTGGACACTCTGACCGTGACTAACTCGTGTTATGATTCATAGCCATTTAAGGTACTTGTTAAACTTTGTGGGCATGGTTATTGGCACATGCCATCTTTGTCAAGGCATGGAGCATAATAGCCACACCGAGCCACTCGTATTCTACCTTGTTTGTACCTGTAAGTTCATGCCTAGTAGATGTGCACTGTGATTGGACACTCTGACCGTGGCTGACTCGTGTTATGATCAAAAGAAGTAACAGTCATTTGGATACATTTGTGGTAATGGTCAGTGGCACATGCCAAATTTGTCAAGGCATTGCGCACAATAGCCACACCGAGCCACCAGTATTATACCTTGTTTATACTTGCAAGGTCATGCCCAGTATATCTGCATTGTGATTGGACACTCTGACCGTGGCTGACTCGTGTCATGATTAATAGCCGTTTAATGTACTTGGTAAACTTTGTGGTCATGGTCAGTGGCACATGCCAACTTTGTCAAGGCATTGCGCACAATAGCCGTGCCAAGCCACCGGTTTTTTACATTGTTTATACCTGTAAGGTCATGCATGTTAGATGTGTACTGTGATTGGGCACTTTGACCGTGGCTGACTTGTGTTACGATTCGTAGAAGTTAAAGTCACTTGGTAATCTTTGTGGTCATGGTCAGTGGCACATGTCAACTATGCCAAAGCATTGCGCACAATAGCCACACCAAGTCACCGGTGTTTTACCTTGTTTGCAGCTACAAGATCATGCCTAACACATCTGCACTGTGATTGGACACTCTGACCGTGGCTGACGCGTGTTATGATCAATATAAGTAAAGTCACTTGGATATATTTGTGGTCATGGTCAGTGGCACATGCCAACGTTTTCAAGGCATTGCACACAACAGCCACACCAATCCACCAGTATTCTACCTTGTTTACACCTGCAAGGTCATCCCTATTGTATCTGCACCGTGATTGGACACTCTGACCATGGCCGACCCGTGTTATGATTCACAGCCGTTTAATGTACTTGGTAAACGTTGTGGTCATGGTCAGTGGCACTTGCCAAATTTGTCAAGGCATTGCGCACAATAGCCGTGCCAAGCCACCAGTTTTTTACCTTGTTTATACCTGTAAGATCATGGCTAGTACATCTGAACTGTGATTGGGTACTCTGACCGTGTTATGATTCGTAGAAGTTAAAGTCACTTCGTAAACTTTGTGGTCATGGTCAGTGGCACATGCCAACTTTGTCAAGGCATTGCGCACAACAGCCACACCGAGCCACCAGTATTCTACCTTGTTGATACCTGCAAGGTCATGCCCAGTGTATCTGCACAGTGATTGGACACTCTGACCCTGGGTGACTCGTGTTAGGATTCATCGCCGTTTAATGTACTTGGTAAACATTGTGGTCATGGTCAGTGGCACATGCCAACTTTGTCAAGGCATTGCGCACAATAGCCGTGCCAAGCCACCACTTTTTTCCTTGTTTATACTTGCAATGTCATGCATATTAGGTGTGCACTGTGATTGGGCACTCTGACCATGGCTAACTCGTGTGTGGTCATGGTCAGTGGCACATGCCACCATTGTCAAGGCATTGCGCACAATAGCCACACCGAACCACCAGAATTCTACCTTGTTTGCACCTGCAAGATCATGCCTAGTACATCTGCACTGTGATTGGACACTCTGACCGTGGCTGACTCCTGTCATGATTCATATCCGTTTAAGGTACTTGGTAAACTTTGTCAAGGCATTGCGCACAATAGCTGTGCCACACCACTAGTTTTTTTCCCTCTTTATAACTGCAAGGTCATGCATATTAGATGTGCATTGTGATTGGGTACTCTGAATGTGGCTGACCTGTGTTACGATTCGTAGAAGTTAAAGTCACTTGGTAAACACTCTGGTCATGGTCAGTGGCACATGCTCACTTTGTCAAAGCATTGCGCACAATAGCCGTGCCAAGCCACCGGTTTTTTGCACTGTTTATACCTGTAAGGTCATGCATATTAGGTGTGCATTGTGATTGGGCACTCTGACCGTAGCTGACTCGTAATACGATTCGTCGAAGTTAAAGTCACTTGGTAAACTTTGTTGCCATGGTCAGTGGTGCATGCTAACTTTGTCAAGGCATTGCACATAATAGCCACACCCAGCCACTAGTACTCTGCCTTGTTTGTACCTGCAAGATCATGCCTGGTAGATCTGCACTGTGATTGGACACTCTGACCATGGCTGACTCGTGTTATGATCAATAGAAGTAGAAGTCACTTGGATACAGTTGTGGTCATGGTCAGTGGCACATGCCTACTTTGTCAAGGCATTGCGCACAATAGCCACACCGAGCCACCAGTATTCTACCTTGTTTATACATGCAAGGTCATGCCCAGTATATCTGCGCTGTGATTGGACACTCTGACCGTGGCTGACTCATGTTATGATTCATAGCCGTTTGATGTACTGGGTAAACTTTGTGGCAATGGTCAGTGGCATATGCCAACTTTGTCAAGGCATTGCGCACAGTAGCCATGCCAAGACACCGGTTTTTTACCCTGTTTATACCTGCAAGGTCATGCATATTAGTTGTGCACTGTGATTGGGCACTCTGACTGTGGCTGACTCGTGTTACGATTCGTAGAAGTTAAAGTCACTTGGTAAACTTTGTGGTCATAGTCAGTGGCACATGCCAACTTTGTCAAGGCATTGAGCACAATAGCCATACCGAGCCACCGGTATTCTACCTTGTTTGTACCTGCAATATTATGCCTAGTACATCTGCACTGTGATTGGACACTCTGAACGTGGCTGACTCGTGTTATGATCAATAGAAGTAAAAGTCACTTGGATACATTTGTGGTCATGGTCAGTGGCACATGCCAACTTTGTCAAGGCATGGCACACAATGGCCACGCCGAGCCACCAGTATTCTACCTTCTCTATACCGGTAAGGTCATGCCCAGTATATCTGTACTCTGATTGGACACTCTGACCGTGGCTGACTCGTGTTATGATTCATAGCCGTTTAAGGTACTTGGAAAACTTTGTGGTCGTGGTCAGTGGCACGTGCCAGCTTTGTCAAGGCATTGCGCACAATAGCCGTGCCAAGCCACCAGTGTTTTACCTTGTTTATACCTGCAAGGTCATGCATATTAGAGGTGCACTGTGATTGGGCACTCTGACCGTGGCTGACTCGTGCTAGGATTCGTAGAAGTTAAAGTCACTTGGTAAACTTTGTGTTCATCGTCAGTGGCACATGCTAACTTTGTCAAGGTATTGCGCACAATAGCCACACCGAGCCATTAGTATTCTACCTTGTTTATATCTGTAAGGTCATGTCCAGTATATCTTCACTGTGATTGGACACTCTGACCGTGGCTGACTCGTGTTATGATCAATAGACGTAAAAGTCACTTGGATACATTTGTGGTCATGGTCAGTGGCACATGCCAACCTTGTCAAGGCATTGCGCACAATAGCCACACCGAACCAACAGTATTCTATGTTGTTTGCACCTGCAAGATCATGCCTAGTACATCTGCACTGTGATTGGACACTCTGACCATGGCTGACTCGTGTTATGATTCATAGCCGTTTAAGGTACTTGGTAAACACTGTGGTCATGGTCAGTGGCACATGCCAACTTTGTCAAGGCATTGCGCACAATAGCCGGGCCAAGCCACCGGTTTTTTACTTGTTTATACCTGCACGATCATGCCTAGTACATCTACAATGTAGTTGGGCACTCTGACCGTGGCTGACTCGTGTAACGATTCGTAGAAGTTAAAGTCACTTGGTAAACTTTGTGGTCATGGTCAGTGGCACATGCCACCTTTGTCAAGGCATTGCGTGCAATAACCATACTAAGTCACCAGTATTCTACGTTGTTTGCACCTGCAAGATTATGCCTAGTACATGTGCACTGTGATTGGACACTCTGACCATGACTGACTCGTGTTATGAGCAAGAGAAGTAGAAGTCATTTTGATACAGTCGTGGTCATGGTCAGTGGCACATGCCTACTTTGTCAAGGCATTGCGCACAATAGCCACACCGAGTCACCAGAATTCTACCTTGTTTATACCTGCAAGGTCATGCCCAGTATATCTGCACTGTGATTGGACACTCTGACCGTGGCAGACTCATGTTATGATTCATAGCCGTTTGATGTACTGGGTAAACTTTGTGGTAATGGTCAGTGGCATATGCCAACTTTGTCAAGGCATTGCGCACAATAGCCGTGCCAAGCCACCGGTTGTTTACCTTGTTTATGCCTGCAAGGTCATGCATATTAGATGTGCACTGTGATTGGGCACTCTGACCGTGGTTGACTCGTGTTACGATTCGTAGACGTTAAAGTCACTTGGTAAACTTTGTGGTCATGGTCAGTGGCACATGCCAACTTTGTCAAGGCATTGCGCACAATAGCCACACCAAACCACCAGTATTATATGTTGTTTGCACCTCCAAGATCATGAATTGTACATCTGCACTGTGATTGGATACTCTGACCGTGGCTGACTCGTGTTATGATTCATAGCCGTTTAAGGTACTTGGTAAACTATGTGGTCATGGTCAGTGGCACATGCCAATTTTGTCAAGGCATTGCGCACAATAGCCGTGCCAAGCCACCGGTTTTTTACCTTGTTTATACCTGCAAGGTATTGTATACTAGATGTGCACTGTGGTTGGGTACTCTGAATGTGGCTGACTCGTGTTACAATTCGTAGAAGTTAAAGTCACTTGGTAAACTTTGTGGGCATGGTTAGTGGCACATGCCAACTTTCGCAAGGCATTGCGCATAATAGCCACACCGAGCCACTCGTATTCTACCTTGTTTGTACCTGCAAGATCACGTCTAGTACATCTGCACTGTGATTGGATACTCTGACCGTGGCCGACTTGTGTTATGATCAAAAGAAGTAACAGTCACTAGGATACATTTGTGGTCATGGTCAGTGGCACATGCCAACTTCGTCAAGGCATTGCGCACAATAGCCACACCGAGCCACCAGTATTCTACCTTGTTTATACCTGGAAGGTCATGCCCAGCATATCTGCACTGTTATTTGACACTCTAACCGTGGCTGACTCGTGTCATGATTCATAGCCGTTTAATGTACTTGGTAAACTTTGAGGTCATGGTCAGTGGCACATGCCAACTTTGTCAAGGCATTGCGCACAATAGCCGTGCCAAGCCACCGGTTTTTTACCTTGTTTATACTTGAAAGGTCATGCATATTAGATGTGCACTGTGATTGGGCACTCTGACCGTGGCTGACTCGTGTTACGATTTGTAGAAGTTAAAGTCACTTGGTAAACTTTGTGGTCATGGTCAGTGGCACATGCCAACTATGTCAAGGGATTTCGCACAATAGCCACACCAAGCCACCGGTGTTTTACCTTGTTTGTAGCTGCAAGATCATGCCTAACACTACTGTACTGTGATTGGACACTCTGACCGTGGCAGACTCGTGTTATGATCAATACAAGTAAAGTCACTGGGGTATATTTGTGGTCATGGTCCGTGGCACATGCCAACTTTGTCAAGGCATTGCACAGAATAGCCACACCGATCTACCAGTATTCTACCCTGTTTATACCTGCAAGGTCATGCCCATTATATCTGCACCGTGATTGGACACTCTGACCGTGGCTGACCCGTGTTATGATTCATTGTCGTTTAATGTACTTGGTAAACTTTGTGGTCATGGTCAGTGGCACATGCCAAATTTGTCTAGGCATTGCGCACAATAGCCGTGCTAAGACACCAGTGTTTTACCCTGTTTATACGTATATGGTCATGGCTAGTACATCTGAACTGTGATTGGGTACTCTGACCGTGGCTGACTCGTGTTATGATTCATATAAGTTAAAGTCACTTCGCAAAATTTGTGCTCATGGTCAGTGGCACATGCCAACTTTGTCAAGGCATTGCGCACAATAGCCACACCTAGCCACCAGTATTCTACCTTGTTCATGCCTAGTAAATATGCACAGTGATTGGACACTCTGACCCTGGCTGACTCGTGTTATGATTCATAGCCGTTTAATGTACTAGGTAAACTTTGTGGGCATGGCCAGTGCCAAATTTGTCAAGGCATTGCACACAATAGCCGTGCCAAGCCACCGGTTTTTTACATTGTTTATACCTCTAAGGTCATGGCTAGTACATCTGAAGTGTGATTGGGTACTCTGACCGTGGCTGACTCGTGTTATGATTCGTACATGTTAAAGTCACTTTGTAAACCTTGTGGTCATGGTCAGTGGCACATGCCAACTTTGTCAAGGCATTGTGCACAATAGCCACACCGAGCCACCAGTATTCTACCTTGTTGATACCTGCAAGATCATGCCCAGTATATGTGCACAGTGATTGGACACTCAGACCCTGGCAGACTCGTGTTATGATTCATAGCTGTTTAATGTACTTGGTATCCTTTGTGGTCATGGTCAGTGGCACATGCCAACTTTGTCAAGGCATTGCGCACAATAGCCGTGCCAAGCCACATGTTTTTTACCTTGTTTATACCTGCAAGGTCATGCATATTAGATGTACACTGTGATTGGGCACGCAGACCGTGGTTGACTCGTGTAACGATTCGTAGAAATTAACGTCACTTGGTAAATATTGTGGTCATGGTCAGTGGCACATGCCAACATTGTCAAGGCATTGCGCACAATAGCCATTCCGAGCCACCAGTATTCTACCTTGTTTGAACCTTCAACATCATGCCTCGCACATCTTCACTGTGATTGGAAACTCTGACCGTGGCTGACTTGTGTTATGATCAATAGATGTAAGAATCACTTGGATACATTTGTGGTCATGGTCAGTGGCACATGCAAACTTTGTCAAGGCATTGCGCACAATAGCCACACGGAGCCACCAGTATTCTACCTTGTTCATACCTGCAAGTTCATGCCTAGTATATCTGCACTGTGATTAGACACTCTGCCCGTCGCTGACTCGTGTTATGATTCATAGCCGTTTAAGGTACTTGGTAAACTTTGTGGTCATGGTCAGTGGCACATGCCAACTTTAACAAGGCATTGCGAACAATAGCCACACCGAGCCACCAATATTATACCTTGATTGCACCTGCAAGATCATGCCTACTATATCTGCACTGTGATTGGACACTCTGACAGTGGTTGACTCGTGTTATGATCAATAGAAGTAAAAGTCACTTGGATACATTTGTGGTAATGGTCAGTGGCACATGCCAGCTTTGTCAATGCCTTGCACATAATAGCCACACTGAGCCACCAGTATTCTACCTTGTTTATACCCGTAAGGTCATGCCCAATATATCTGCAATGTGATTGGACACTCTGCCCGTGGCTGACTCGTGTTATGATTCATAGCCGTTTAAGGTACTTGGTAAACTTTGTGGTCATGGTCAGTGGCACATGCCAACTTGGTCGATGCATTGTGCAAAATAGCTCTGCCAAGCCACCGGATTTTACCTTGTTTATACCTGGAAGGTCATGCCTAGTACATGTGAACTGTGAGTGGGCACTCGGACTGTGGCTGACTCGTGTTACAATTCGTAGAAGTTAAAGTCACTTGGTAAACTTTGTGGTCATGGTCAGTGGCACATGCCAACTTTGTCAAGGCATTGCGCACAATAGCCGTGCCAAGCCACCGGTTTTTAAACTTGTTTATACCTGCAAGGTCATGCATATTCGATGTGCACTGTGATTGGGCACTCTGACCGTGGCTGACTCGTGTTGCGATTTGTAGAAGTAAAAGTCACTTGGTAAACTTTGTGATCGTTGTTAGTGGAACATGCCAATTTTGTCAAGGTATTGCGCACAATAGCCAGCCCAAGCCACCGGGTTTTTACCTTGTCTATACCTGCAAGGTCATGCATATTAGATGTGCACTGTGATTGGGCACTCTGACCGTGGCTGACTTGTGTTACGATTCATAGAAGTTGAAGCTACTTGGTAAACTTTGTGGTCATGGTCAGTGGCACATGCCAATTTGTCAAGGCATTGCCCACAATAGCCACAATGAGCCTCCAGTATTCTACATTGTTTATACCTATAAGGTCATGCCCAGTATATCTGTACTGTGGTTGGACACTCTGACAGTGGCTGACTCGTGTTATAATTCATAGCCGTTTAATGTACTTGGTAAAATGTGTGGTCATGGTCAGTGGCACATGCCAACTTTGTCTAGGCATTGCGCACAATAGCCATGCCAAGCCACCGGTTTTTTACCTTGTTTATACTTGAAAGGTCATGCATATTAGATGTGCACTGTGATTGGGCACTCTGACCGTGGCTGACTCGTGTTATGATCAATAGACGTAAACGTCACTTGGTAAACTTTGTGGTCATGGTCAGTGGCACATGCCAACTTGGTCGATGCATTGTGCAAAATAGCTCTGCCAAGCCACCGGATTTTACCTTGTTTATACCTGGAAGGTCATGCCTAGTACATGTGAACTGTGAGTGGGCACTCGGACTGTGGCTGACTCGTGTTACAATTCGTAGAAGTTAAGTCACTTGGTAAACTTTGTGGTCATGGTCAGTGGCACATGCCAACTTTGTCGAGGCATTGCACACAATAGCCACACCGAGCCACCAGTATTCTACCTTGTTTGCACCTTCAGGAGCATGCCTAGTACATCTGAACTGTGATTGGACACTCTGACCGTGGGTGACGCATGTTATAATTCGTAGCCGTTTAAGGTACTTGGTAAACAGTATGGTCATGGTCAGTGGCACATGCCAACTTTGTCAAGGCATTGCGCACAATAGCCGTGCCAAGCCACCAGTTTTTTTACCTTCTTTATACCGGCAAGGTCATGCATATTAGATGTGCACTGTTATTTGGCACTCTGAATGTGGCTGACTCGTGTTACAATTCGTGGATGTTAAAGTCACTTGGTAAACTTTGTGGTCATGGTAAGTGGCACATGCCAACTCTGTCAAGGCATTGCGCACAATAGCCATGCCAAGGCACCGGTTATTTACCTTGTTTATACCTGTAAGGTCGTGCATGTTATATGTGCACTGTGATTGGGCACTCTGAATGTGGCTGACTCGTGTTACAATTCGTAGAAGTTAAGTCACTTGGTAAACTTTGTGGTCATAGTCAGTGGCACATGCCAACTTTGTCAAGGCATTGCGCACAATAGCGGTGCCAAGCCACCGGTTTCTTACCTTGTTTATACCTGCACGGTCATGCGTGTTAGATGTGCACTGTGATTGGGCACTCTGACCATGGCTGACTCGTGTTAGGATTCGTAGAATTTAAAGTCACTTGGTAAGCGTTGTGGTCATGGTCAGTGGCACATGCCAACTTCGTCAAGGCATTGCGCAGAGTAGCCACACCAAGGCACAGGTGTTTTACCTTGTTTGCACCTGCAAGATCATGCCTAATACATCTGCACTGTGATTGGACACTCTGACCGTGGCTGACTCGTGTTATAATTCATAGCCATTTAATGTACGTGGTAAACATTGTGGTCATGGTCAGTGGCACATGCCAACTTTGTCAAGGCATCGCGCACAATAGCCGTGCCAAGCCACCAGTTTTTTACCTTGTATATACCAGCAAGGTCATGCATATTAGATGTGTACTATGATTGGGCAATCTGACCGTGGCTGGCTCGTGTTACGATTCGTAGAAGTTAAAGTCAATTGGTAACCTTTGTGATCATGGTCAGTGGTACATGCCAATCTTGTCAAGGCGTTGCGCACAATAGCCAAACCGAGCCACCAGTATTCTACCTTGTTTGCACCTTCAAGATCATGCCTAGTACATCTGCACTGTGATTGGACACTCTGACCGTGGGTGACGCGTGTTATGATTCATAGCCTTTTAAGGTACTTGGTAAACAGTGTTGTCATGCTCAGTGGCACATGCCAACTTTGTCAAGGTATTGCGCACAAAAGCTGTGCCAAGCCACCGGTTTTTTACCTTCTTTAGACCTGCACGGTCATGCATATTAGATGTGCACTGTGATTGTGCACTCTGAATGTGGCTGACTCGTGTTACGATTCGTAGAAGTTAAAGTCACTTGGTAAATTTTGTGGTCATGGTCAGTGGCACATGCCAATTTGTCAAGGCATTGCGCACAATAGCCACACCGAGCCACCAGTATTCCACCTTTTTTGTACCTTCAAGATCATGCCTAGTACATCTGCACTGTGATTGGACACTCTGACCGTGGGTGACGCGTGTTATGGTTCATAGCTGTTTAAGGTACTTGGTAAACAGCGTGGTCATGGTCAGTGGCACATGTTAACTTTGTCAAGGTATTGCGTACAATAGCCGTGCCAAGCCAACAGTTTTTTACCTTCTTTAGACCTGCAACGTCATGCATACTAGATGTGCACTGTGATTGGGCACTCTGACCGTGGCTGACTTGTGTTACGATTCGTAGAAGTTAAAGTCACTTGGTACACTCTGTGGTTATGGTCAGTGGCACATGCCAATTTGTCAAGGCATTGCGCACAATAGCCACACTGAGCCACCAGTATTCTACCTTGTTTATACCTGTAAGGGCATTCCCAGTATATCTGCAATGTGTTTGGACACTCTGATCGTGGCTGTCTCGTGTTATAATTCATAGCCGTTTAATGTACTTGGTAAACGTTGTGGTCACGGTCAGTGGCACATGCCAACTTTGTCAAGGGATTGCGCACAATAGCCGTGCCAAGCCAGCGGTTTGTTACCTTGTTTATACCAGCAAGGTCATGCATATTATATGTGTACTATGATTGGGCACTCTGATCGTGGCTGACTCATCTTGCGATTCGTAGAAGTTAAAGTCACCTGGTAAACTTTGTGATCATGGTCAGTGGCACATGCCAACTTTGTCAAGGCATTCCGCACAATAGCCACACCAAGCCACCAGTATTATACCTTGTTTGCACCTTCAAGGTCATGCCTAGTACATCTGCACAGTGATTAGTCACTCTGGCCGTGGGTGACACGTATTATGATTCGTAGCCGTTGAAGGTACTTGGTAAACAGTGTGGTCATGGTCAGTGGCACGTGCCAACTTTGTCAAGGTATTGCGCACAATACCCGTGCCAAGCCAACGGTTTTTTACCTTCTTTATACCTGCAAGGTCATGCATATTAGATGTGCACTATGATTTGGCACTCTGAATGTGGCTGACTCGTGTTATGATTCGTAGAAGTTAAAGTCACTTGGTACACTTTGTGGTCATGGTCAGTGGCACATGCCAACTTTGTCAAGGCATTGCGCACAATAGCCGTGCCAAGCCACCGGTTTTTTACATTGTGTATACCTGTAAAGTCATGCATATTAGATGTGCACTGTGATTGGGCACTTTGACCATGGTTGACTTGTGTTACAATTCGTAGAAGTTAAGGTCACTTGGTAAACGTTTTGGTCATGGTCAGTGGCACATGCCAACTTTGTCAAGTCATTGCACAAAACAGCCACACCGAGACACCAGTATTCTACCTTCTTTGTACCTGCAAGATCATGTCTAGTACATCTGTACTGTGATTGGACACTCTGACCGTTGCTGACTCGTGTTATGGTAAATAGAAGTAAACGTCACTTGGATGCATTTGTGGTCATGGTCAGTGGCACATGCCAACTTTGTCAAGGCATTGCGCACAATAGCCAACACCAAGCCACCATTATTCTACCTTGTTTGTACCTGCAAGATCATGCCTGGTACATCTGCACTGTGATTGGACACTCTGACCGTGGCTGACTCGTGTTATGAGTCATAGCCGTTTCAGGTACTTGGTAAACTTTGTGGTCATGGTCATGGGCACATGCCAACTTTGTCAAGGCATTGTGCACAATAGTCGTGCCAAGCCACCGGTTCTTTATCTTGTTAATTCCTACAGGGTCATGCTTAGTACATCTGAACTGTGATTGGGCACTCTGACTGTAGCTGACTCGTGTTACGATTTGTAGAAGATAAAGTCACTTGGTAGACTTTGTGGTCATGGTCAGTTGCACATGCCAACTTTGTAAAGGCATTCCTAATAATAGCTATACCGAGCCACCAGTATTCTACCTTGTTTGCACCTTCAAGATCATGCCTAGTACATCTGCACAGTGATTGGACACTCTGACCGTGGGTGACGCGTGTTATGATTCGTAGCCGTTTAAGGTACTTGGTAAACTGTGTGGTCATGGTCAGTGGCACATGCCAACTTTGTCAAGACATTGCGCAGAATAGCCGTGCCAAGCCACCAGTTTTTTACCTTCTTTATACCTGCAAGGTCATGCATATTAGATGTGCACTATGCTTGGGCACTCTGAATGTGGCTGACTCGTGTTACAATTCGTAAAAGTTAAAGTCACTTGGTAAACTTTGTGGTCATGGTCAGTGGCACATGCCAACTTTGTCAAGGCATTGCGCACAATAGCCGTGCCAAGCCACCGGTTTTTTACATTGTGTATGCCTGTAAGGTCATGCATATTAGATGTGCACTGTGATTGGGCACTTTGACCATGGTTGACTTGTGTTACGATTCGTAGAAGTTAAGGTCACTTGGTAGACTATGTGGTCGTGGTCAGTGGCACATTCCAACTTTGTCAAGTCATTGCACAAAATAGCCACACTGAGACACCAGTATTCTACCTTGTTTGTACCTGCAAGATCATGCCTAGTACATCTGCATTGTGATTGGTCACTCTGACTGTGGCTGACTCGTGTTATGATCAAGAGAAGTAAATGTCACTTGGATACATTTGTGGTCATGGTCAGTGGCACATGCCGACTTTGTCAAGGCATTGCGCACAATAGCCACACCGAGCCACCAGAATTCTACCTTGTTCGTACCTGTACGATCATGCCTAGGACATCTGCACTGTGATTGGACACTCTGAGTGTGGATGACTCGTGTTATGAGTCAAAGCCGTTTAAGGTACTTAGTGGACTTTGTGGTCATAGTCAGTGGCACATGCCAACTTTGTCAAGGCATTGCGCACAATAGTCGTGCCAAGCCACCCGTTTTTTTCCCTTTTTATTCCTGTAAGGTCATGCCTAGTACATCTGAACTGTGATTGGGCACCCTGACTGTAGCTGACACGTGTTACGATTTGTAGAAAATAAAGTCACTTGGTATACTTTGTGGTCATGGTCAGTGGCACATGCCAACCTTGTCAAGGCATTGCGCACAATAGCCACACCGAGCCAACAGTATTCTACCTTGTTTGCACCTACAAGATCCTGCCTAGTGCATCTGCACTGTGATTGGGCACTCTGACCGTGGCTGACTCGTGTTGTGATCAATAGAAGTAAAACTCACTTCCATACATTTGTCGTCGTGGTCAGTGGCACATGCCAACTTTGTCAAGCCATTGCGTACAATAGCCACACCTAGCCACCTGTATTATAGCTTACACGTGCAAGATCATGCCCAGTATATCTGCAATGTGATTGAACACTCTGACCGTGCCTGACTCATCTTATGATTCATAGCCGTTTAAGGTACTTGGTAAACTTTGTGGTCATTGTCAGTGGCACATGCCAACTTTGTCAAGGCATTGCGCACAATAGCCANTTTTTATTCCTGTAAGGTCATGCCTAGTACATCTGAACTGTGATTGGGCACCCTGACTGTAGCTGACACGTGTTACGATTTGTAGAAAATAAAGTCACTTGGTATACTTTGTGGTCATGGTCAGTGGCACATGCCAACTTGGTCAAGGCATTGCGCACAATAGGCATGCCAAGAAACCACTTTTTTACATTGTTTATACATGCAAGGTCATGCATATTAGATGTGCACTGTGATTGGACACTATGGCCGTTGTTGACTCGTGTTACGGTTCGTATAAGGTAAAGTCACCTGGTAAACTTTGTGGTCATGGTCAGTTGCACATGCCAACAGTGTCAACAATCGCCAGCCCGAGCCACCAGTACTCTACCTTGTTTGAACCTGCAAGATCATTCCTAGTACATCTGCACTGTGACTGGACACTCTGACCGTGGTTGACTCGTATTATGATCAATAGATTTAAAAGTCACTTGGATGCATTTGTGGTCATGGTCAGTGGCACATGCCAACTTTGTCATGGTATTGCGCACAACAGCCACACCGAGCCTCCAGTATTCCACCTTGTTTGTACCTGTAAGAGCATGCCTAGTACATCTGCACTGTCATTGGAAACTCCGACCGTGGCTGCCTCGTGTTATGAGTCATAGCTGTTTAAGGTACTTGGTAAACTTTGTGGTCATGGTCACTGTCACATGCCAACTTTGTCAGGGCATTGCGCACAATAGCCGTGCCAAGCCACCTTTTTTTTACCTTGTTTATACCTGCAAGGTCATGCCTAGTACATTTGATCTGTGATTGGGCACTCTCACTGTGGCTGACTCGTGTTACGGTTCGTAGACGTTAAAGTCACCTGGTAAATGTTCTGGTCATGGTCATTGGCACATGCCAACTTTGTCAAGGCATTGCGCACAATAGCCGTGCCAAGCCACTGGTTTTTTAACTAGTTTATACCTGCCATGTTATGCATATTAGATGTGCACTGTGATTGGGCACTCTGACCGTGGCTGACTCGTGTTACGATTCGTAGAAGTTAAAGTCNAGCCACCTGTATTATAGCTTACACGTGCAAGATCATGCCCAGTATATCTGCAATGTGATTGAACACTCTGACCGTGCCTGACTCATCTTATGATTCATAGCCGTTTAAGGTACTTGGTAAACTTTGTGCTCATTGTCAGTGGCACATGCCAACTTTGTCAAGGCATTGCGCACAATAGCCGTGCCAAGCCACTGGTTTTTTCACTATTTTATACCTGCCATGTTATGCATATTAGATGTGCACTGTGATTGGGCACTCTGACCGTGGCTGACTCGTGTTACGACTCGTAGAAGTTAAATTCACTTGGTAAACCTTGTGGTCATGGTCAGTGGCACATGCCAACTTTGCCAAGGCATTGCGCACACCAGCCACACCGAGCCACCAGTATTCCATCTTGTTTGCACCTGTAAGATCATGCTTAGTACATCTGCACTGTGATTGGACACTCTAACCGTGGCTGACTCATGTTATGATCAATAAAAGTAAAAGTCACTTGGATACACTTGTGGTCATGGTCAGTGGCACATACCAACTTTGTCAGGGCATTGCACACAATAGCCATACCGAGCCACCGGTATTCTACCTTGTTTATACCTGTAAGGTCATACCCAGTATATCTGTACTGAGATTAGACACTCTGACCGTGGCTGACTCGTGTTATGATTCATAGCCGTTTAAGGTACTTGGTAACCGTTGTGATCATGGTCAGTGGCACATGCCAACTTTGTCAAGGCATTGCGCACAATAGTCCTACCAAGCCACCGGTCTTTTACCTTGTTTATACCTGAAAGGTAATGCATATTGGATGTTCAATGTGATTAGGCACTTTGAATGTGGCTGACCCGTGTTTCGATTCGTAGAAGTTACAGTCACTTGGTAAACATTGCGGTCATAAAATTGGCACATGCCAACTTTGTCAAGGTATTGCGCACAATACCCGTGCCAAGCCACCGGTTTTTTACCTTGTTTATAGCTGCACGGTCATGCATGTTAGATGTGCATTGTGATTGGGCACTCTGACCATGGCTGACTTGTGTTACGATTCGTAGAAGTTAAAGTCACTTGGTAAACGTTGTGGTCGTGGTAAGTGGCACATGCCAACTTTGTCAAGGCATTGCGCACAATAGCCGTGCCAAGCCACCGGTATTTTACATTGTTTATACCTGCAAGGTCATGCTTCTTATATGTGCACTGTGATTGGGCACTCTGAATGTGGCTGACTCGTGTTACGATTCGTAGAAGCTAAAGCCACTTGGTAAACATTGTGGTCATGGTAAGTGGCACATGCCAACTTTGTCAAGGCATTGCGCACAATAGCCNTTTTTACCTTGTTTATACCTGCAAGGTCATGCACATTAGATGTACACTGTGATTGGGCACTCTGACCGTGGTTTACTCGTGTTACGATTCGTAGAAGGTAAGGTCACTTGGTAAACTTTGTGGTCATGGTCAGTGGCACATGCCAACATCGTCAAGGCATTACTCACAATAGCCATTCCGAGCCACCGGTGTTCTACCTTGTTTGAGCCTTCAAGATAATGCCTAGTACATCTGCAATGTGATTGGACACTCTGACCGTGGCTGACTTGTGTTATGATCAATAGATGTAAAAGTCACTTGGATTCATTTGTGGTCATGGTCAGTGGCACATGCAAACTTTGCCAATGCATTGCGCACAATAGCCACACCGAGGCACCAGTATTCTACCTTGTTCATACCTGCAAGGTCATGCCCAGTATATCTTCACTGTGAATGGACACTCTGCCCGTGGCAGACTCGTGTTATCATTCATAGCTGTTTAAGTTACTTGGTAAACCTTGTGGTCATGGTAAGTGGCACATGCCAACTTGGTCAAGGCATTGCGCACAAAAACTGTGTCAAGCCACCAGATTTGTACCTTGTTTTTACCTGTAAGGTCACGCCTAGTACATGTGAACTGTGATTGGGCCCTCTGACTTTGGCTGACTCGTGTTACAATTCGTAGAAGTTAAAGTCACTGTGTAAACTTTGTGCTCATGGTCAGTGGCACATGCCAACCTTGTCAAGGCATTGCGCACAATAGCCACACCGAGCCAACAGTATTCTACCTTGTTTGCACCTACAAGATCCTGCCTAGTGCATCTGCACTGTGATTGGGCACTCTGACCGTGGCTGACTCGTGTTGTGATCAATAGAAGTAAAACTCACTTCCATACATTTGTCGTCGTGGTCAGTGGCACATGCCAACTTTGTCAAGGCATTGCGCACAATACCCGTGCCAAGCCACCGGTTTTTTACCTTGTTTATAGCTGCACGGTCATGCATGTTAGATGTGCACTGTGATTGGGCACTCTGACCATGGCTGACTTGTGTTACGATTCGTAGAAGTTAAAGTCACTTGGTAAACGTTGTGGTCGTGGTAAGTGGCACATGCCAACTTTGTCAAGGCATTGCGCACAGTAGCCACACCAAGCCACAGGTGTTTTACCTTGTTTGCATCTGCAAGATCATGCCTAGTACATCTGCACTGTGATTGGACACTCTGACCGTGGCTGACTCGTGTTGTGATCAATAGACGTAAACGTCACTTGGATACAGATGTGGTCATGGTCAGTGGCACATGCCAACTTTGTCAAGGCATTGCCCACAATAGCCACACGGAGCCACCAGTATTCTACCTTGTTTATACCTGTAAGGTCATGTCCAGTATCTCTGCGCTGTGATTGGACACTCTGACCGTGGATGACTCGTGTTATAATTCGTAGCCGTTTAATGGACTTGGTAAACTTTGTGGTCATGGTCAGTGGCACATGCCAACTTTGTCGAGGCATTGCGCACAATAGCCGTGCCAAGCCACCGGTTTTTTACCTTGTGTATACCTGCAAGGTCATGCATATTAGATGCGCACTGTGATTGGGAACTCTGACCGTGGCTGACTTGTGTTACGATTCGTTAAGTTAAAGTCACTTGGTAAACTTCGTGGTCATGGTCAGTGGCACATGCCAATTTGTTAAGGCATTGCGCACAATAGCCACACCAAGCAACCAGGATTATACATTGTTTGCACCTTTAAGATCATGCCTGGTACATCTGCACTATGGTTGGACACTATGACCGTGGGTGACGCGTGTTATGATTCGTAGCCATTTAAGGTACTTGGTAAACAGTGTGGTCATGGTCAGTGACACATGCCAACGTTGTCAAGGCATTGCGCACAATAGCCGTGCCAAGCCACCAGTTTTTTACCTTCTTTATGCCTGTAAGGTCATTCACATTAGATGTGTACTGTGACTGGGCACTCTGATCGTGGCTGACTCGTGTTACAATTCGTAGAAGTTAAAGTCAATTGGTAAACTTTGTGGTCATGGTCAGTGGCACATGCCAACTTTGTCAGGTCATTGCGCACAATAGCCACACCGAGACACAAGTATTCTACCTTGTTTGTACCTGCAAGATCATGCCTAGTACATCTGCACTGTGATTGGACACTCTGAAGGTGGCTGACTCATGTTATGATCAATAGAAGTAAAAGTCACTTGGATACATTTGTGGTCGTGGTCAGTGGAACATGCCAACTTTGTCAGGGCATTACGCACAATAGCCACACCGAGCCACCAGTATTCTACCTTGTTTGTACATGCAAGATCATGCGTAGTACATCTGCACTGTCATTGGACACTCTGACCGTGGCTGACTCTTCTTATGATTCATAGCCGTTCAAGGTAATTGGTAAACTTTGTGGTCATGGTCAGTGGCACATGCCAACTTTGTCAAGGCATTGCGCACAATACCGACACCGAACGACCAGTATTATACCTTTTTTGCACCTGCAAGATCATGCTGAGTACATCTGCACTGTGATTGGACACTCGAACCATGGCTGACTCGTGTTATGATTCATAGCTGTTTAATGTACTTGGTAAACTTTGTGGTCATGGTCAGTGGCACACGTCAACTTTGTCAAGGCATTGTGCATAATAGCCGTGCCAAGCTACCGGGTTTTTACCTTGCTTATAACAGCAAGGTCATGCATACTAGATGTGCATTGTGCTTGGGTACTCTGAATGTGGCTGACGGGTGTTACGATTTGTGGAAGTTAAAGTCACTTGGTAAACTCTGTGGTCATGGTCAGTGGCACATGCCAACTTTGGTGGGCATGGTCAGTGGTACATGCCAACATTGTCAAGGCATTGCACATAATAGCCACACTGAGCCACTATTACTCTACCTTTTTTGTACCTGCAAGATCATGCCTAGTACATCTGCACTGTGATTGGACACTCTGACCGTGGGTGACGCGTGTTATGATTCATAGCCGTTTAAGGGACTTGGTAAACTTTGTGGTCATGGTCAGTGGCACAGGCCAATTTTTTCAAGGCATTGCGCACAATAGCCGTGCCAAGCCACCGGTTTTTTTCCTTGTTCGTACCTGCACAATCATGCCTAAAACATCTGCAGTGTGATTGGACACTCTGACCATGGCTGACCCGTGTTATGATCAATAGACGTAAGCGTCACTTGGATACATTTGTGGTCATGGTCAGTGGCACATGCCAACTCTGTCAAGGCATTGCGCACAATAGCCGTGCCAAGCCACCGGTTTTTTTCCTTGTTCGTACCTGCACAATCATGCCTAAAACATCTGCAGTGTGATTGGACACTCTGACCATGGCTGACCCGTGTTATGATCAATAGACGTAAGCGTCACTTGGATACATTTGTGGTCATGGTCAGTGGCACATGCCAACTCTGTCAAGGCATTGCGCACAATAGCCGTGCCAAGCCACCGGTTTTTTTCCTTGTTCGTACCTGCACAATCATGCCTAAAACATCTGCAGTGTGATTGGACACTCTGACCATGGCTGACCCGTGTTATGATCAATAGACGTAAGCGTCACTTGGATACATTTGTGGTCATGGTCAGTGGCACATGCCAACTCTGTCAAGGCATTGCGCACAATAGCCGTGCCAAGCCACCGGTTTTTTTCCTTGTTCGTACCTGCACAATCATGCCTAAAACATCTGCAGTGTGATTGGACACTCTGACCATGGCTGACCCGTGTTATGATCAATAGACGTAAGCGTCACTTGGATACATTTGTGGTCATGGTCAGTGGCACATGCCAACTCTGTCAAGGCATTGCGCACAATAGCCGTGCCAAGCCACCGGTTTTTTTCCTTGTTCGTACCTGCACAATCATGCCTAAAACATCTGCAGTGTGATTGGACACTCTGACCATGGCTGACCCGTGTTATGATCAATAGACGTAAGCGTCACTTGGATACATTTGTGGTCATGGTCAGTGGCACATGCCAACTCTGTCAAGGCATTGCGCACAATAGCCGTGCCAAGCCACCGGTTTTTTTCCTTGTTCGTACCTGCACAATCATGCCTAAAACATCTGCAGTGTGATTGGACACTCTGACCATGGCTGACCCGTGTTATGATCAATAGACGTAAGCGTCACTTGGATACATTTGTGGTCATGGTCAGTGGCACATGCCAACTCTGTCAAGGCATTGCGCACAATAGCCGTGCCAAGCCACCGGTTTTTTTCCTTGTTCGTACCTGCACAATCATGCCTAAAACATCTGCAGTGTGATTGGACACTCTGACCATGGCTGACCCGTGTTATGATCAATAGACGTAAGCGTCACTTGGATACATTTGTGGTCATGGTCAGTGGCACATGCCAACTTTGTCAAGGCATTGCGCACAATAGCCACACTGAGCCACCAGTATTCTACCTTGTCTAAACCTGTAAGGTCATGCCCAGTATATCTGCACTGTGAATTGACACTCTGATCGTGGCTGAGTCGTGTTAGAATTCATAGCCGTTTAATGTACTTGGTAAACTTTGTGGTCATGGTCAGTGGCCCGTGCCGACTTTGTCAAGGCATTGCGCACAAAAGCCGTGCCAAGCCACCGGTTTTTTACCTTTTTATACCAGCAAGGTCATGCATATTAGATGTGCACTATGATTGGGCACTCTTATAGTGTCTGACTCGTGTTACAATTTGTAGAAGCTAGTCACTTGGTAAACTTTGTGATCATGGTCAGTGGCACATGCCAACTCTGTCAAGACATTGCGCACAATAGCCACACCGAGCCACCCGTATTCTACCTTGTTTGCACCTGCAAGATCATGCCTAGTACATGTGCACTGTGATTGGACACTCTGATCGTAGGTGACGCGTGTTATGATCAATAGAAGTAAAAGTCACTTTGATACATTTGTGGTCATGGTCAGTGGCACATGCCAGCTTTGTCAGGGCATTGCGCACAATAGCCACACTGAGCCACCAGTATTCTACCTTGTTTATATCTGCAAGGTCATGCCTAATACATCTGCACTGTCGTTGGACACTCTGACTGTGGCTGACTCGTGTTATGAGTCATAGCCGTTTAAAGTTTTTGTAAACTTTGTGGACATGTTCAGTGGCACATACCAACTTTGTGAAGGCATTGCGCACAATAGTCGTGCCAAGCCACCAGTTTTGTACTTTGTTTATACCTGCAAGGTCATGCCTAGCACATCTAAACTGTAATTGGGCACTCTGACTGTGGCTGACTTGTGTTACGATTCGTAGATGTTAAAGTCACTTGGTAAACTTTGTGGTCACGGTCAGTGGCACATGCCAACTTT
>SZWC01002180.1:128610-171919 GCA_023375785.1 Penium margaritaceum
GCAGGCGTTGAGGCAGTAAGAAACAGTCCATTGGAGGCTGATAGGGAAGGTGAGCAAGGAAAGATGCTGCCCAGACAAACGGAAAAGACAAAAGATTTGGAGATCTGGAATGAAGATGCATGACAATAAGTGCTTTGAACAAGGTGTGGCTGTGATGGGAATCCTCAGAGGGAGAGGAAGTGTGCAGGACAGGTAAGAGAAGAGAAGGATGCCAAGGCAATTGTAGGGATGGAGTCAGGGATGGAGTGGCAACACAATTGTATGTGGTGGTGTGCATGCGGTGTTGAGGCAAAATGCAGGTTGTAGGCGGAGATGGGAGGTTGGTGCAAGAACTGGGCACGGAGGAGCATGTGATGATATGTGGTGACAGTTGGGTGTAACTGAGATGCCCAGAACTGGAAGGCAACTCATGGTCGTGAGAGGTGACTGTCATGTGTGAGAGGGTCGATGGGATGACGAAAGGCAGGTGATTTCTTGACAGATCAGAGAAGTTGACAAAGGTGGGAATACATGAGATCCACTGGGAGACAGTAGTGAGTGCGAGGCGAGATGGAAGTGTGCTGAGGCAGTGCCCAGTGATGGTTTGCATTGTGTTTGTGATGACATGGGAGACACCAGGTAGGAGAGAAGCAAGATGCAGTGCATGAAGAAGGAAAGTGGAGAGGAACAGGTTCAAGGCTTGGGAAACCCAAAGACGGAGGATGATGAGGTCTTGCAGAAGAGTAGGAATGCTTCCAAAGAACGGGAGGTTGACGAGGAAAGTGGTCAGGCCATGACGAATGATGGTAGTTGAGGTCATTTGAGACTTCTCGTGCCATGTGGAGAGGGTGGAGCATCGCGCACACGAGCAGAGAGGAGTGGGACTACTGGCCTGTCCAGAGAGGGGTACAAAGTGAAGGCTGGTGAAACTGGCGGTGATGCCTTGATCGACGAAGTGCAGAAACTGCTGCTGCGATGTGGTGAATGAGGTGGTTTGGGATGAGGGATGAGGCAGGCGCAGTGGCTTGGTAGGAAGCCCGCAGATGAGAGTGACCAGTGTAGTAGCCCAGGAGACAATGTGCCGGAGTCCTTGTAGCACAATCTTGTTCACTTGAGAAAGACAGTCTGGCGGACGCCATCCATATGGTAGGCGGAAAGGTGTGGTCATACTGGCTTTGGAGACAGAGGTGCAATCGTTGGGGCTTTTGGTGGGGCGCGGAGTTTGTCAGAAAGGTCACCAAGACAAAGACAAGGTGGAGTTTGGAGGTGATTGCAGGTGATGAAGTTCCGCTGCTGTTGTGCTGACCGAAGCTGCCGGTTTGGAAGATGTGCGCCTCGGTATAACGTTTTCTTGGGCGATAGGAGGAGTCCGGGTCAGATTGAGGACAGATGTAGTAGCTGTTGGTCTTTTGCTGAAGGCGGAATTTTGTGACGACACAACGGGTTGCAGCTGCAATGTCTGTGGCGAGCGAGAGAAGGAGGATGGATGGTTTCTGCTGCTGTTGCTGCTGTTGCTGCTGATGTCGGAGTATTACACTGTCACTGGGCCGCGCCCATACATGGATCAGTGAAGGTGCTCACACTATGCAGGAGAAGGCTGCTTGTTTACGAGGAAGTGCTGTTGCTTCGGTGTAGGGCGATGTTGCTGCTGCATGAAAGAGGACTGCTGGCAGATTGGTCACGGCGCGCTTCGGCGAGGAGCTTCAGGTGTCAGGAGATGGAGGCAGCTGATGGAGGAGGATTGTTTGCTCAAAATCCTTTGCTGCGCTCTGATACCATGTCAGTATTTTGCAGGGGGCCACATGTTGACATCTGAGTTAAAGGATGGAGGTTTGGTATGTACCGAGGCGCGAGCGAGCTGTAGGAGCGAGCCGCAGCGCCGAAGCGCGGGCTATGCCCTAGACTGTGCCACAGCAGCACTCAGGTTAGCACGGTGGAGTTAACGTAACAGATGGAGTTCAGGAAGCATGGCTGATAGGTAATACCTGGCGTGGGTGCAGCACCAAAGGTGCGGGCACGATGAGGGAGGCAAGGGCCGCAGCGCAGTGAAGGCGGGCCGTAGATGATTGAGCAGAAGACCATAGTACTATGATGCGGGCAAGCCAGCGGGGCAAGCCACAGCAACCAAGTGTGGGCCGCGAGTGAGTGGAGACGAACGAGCGGAGTGCAACGGGAGCAAGTGTGAGGCCACATAGTTGTGGGACTTGGGCTCACCACACAGGCAGACGGATTGAGGTTGCCGCAGCCAGGAGGCGGGCAGATGAGAAGATGGACGAAGATGACGCCGCAGCCACAAGGGTGGGCATGGACGGAGGCAATGAACGATAGAGGCATGAAAGGCACGGTGAACTCATTGAACCACAAAGGGTTAACTTAATGCATGCAAGTACAGGAAGGTTTATAGTAGTCCTAATGCTAGTCCTAGTTAGGAGTCCTTTGCTACGATGGGCGGTGCAAGAGCAACAGCCGCAGCCGTGTTTCTGCTGTGGCGGCTGCTGATGCCTTCGGTGTTCCTGGAGCTCGTGGAGCCACTCCGAGAGGGACCCGCCAGTGTCGCCAGTACCGTTGTGTCGGTATGCGGGGACCGAGCCGCGGTTGTTTCGTTGTGTTGGCGGGAGCGGCGGAATTCACCGTTGGTCTCCAGTTATATTGGACGGTTCGGATGACTCGTCCGGTAGGGGTGCGATCGCCAGTGGCGGGGACAGCGAAGCTCATCTGGCCGTTACCGAACCAGGCCGTTGAGCCTCCCGCAGTTGCTGGGATGCACCGAGTGGACTTGAACCATGTTCCCTGGAATTCTTCGGAAGGGGGGGACAATTGAGTATTTTGGCCGTGTGGGACATTGAGCAACAACGACCATGAGGATGCCCAGTGACATTGAGAATTATTTCCAACAACTTTAACTTCTACGCATCGTAACACGAGTCAGCCACGGTCAGAGTGCCCAATCACAGTGCACATGTTCTATGCATGACCTTGCAGGTATAAAAAAGGTGAAAAAACCGGTGTCTTGGTGTGGCTACTGTGCTCAATGCCTTGACAAAGTTGGCATGTGCAACTGACCATGACCACAAATTTAACCAAGTATGATGAACTTCTACGAATTGTAACACAAGTCAGCCACGGTCAAAGTGCCCAATCACAGTGCACATGTACTATGCATGACCTTGCAGGTATAAAAAAGGTAGAATATTGGTGGCTCGGTGTGGCTATTGTGCACAACGCCTTGACAAAGTTGGCATGTGCCACTGACCATGCCCACAAAGTTTACCAAGTGAATTTAACTTCTATGAATCATCACATGAGTCAGCCACAGTTAGAGACCCCAGTCACAGTGCACGTGTACTATGCATGACCTTGCAGGCATAAACAAGGTAACAATTTGGTGGCTTGGTGTAGCTATTGTGCGTAATGCCTTGAAAAAATTGGCATGTGCCACTGACCATGACCACAAAGTGTACCAAATGACTTTGACTTCTACGCATCATAACACGAGTCAGCCACGGTCAGAGTGCCCAATCACAATGCAAATCTAATATGCATGACATTGCAAGTGTAAACAAGGTAAAATCCCGGTGGCTTGGTGAAGATATTGTGGGCAATGCCTTGACAAAGTTGGCCTGTGGAACTAACCATGACCACAAAGTGAACCAAGTCATTTTAAATCTATGAATCATCACATCATCATCGTCATCATCAACATCATCCAAGTACCTTAACCAGCTATGAATAATCACACGAGTCAGCAACGGTCATAGTGCCCAATCATAGTGCACGTGTAATATGCATGACGTTGCAGGTATAAACAAGGTAAAAACCCGGTGTCTTGGTGTGGCTATTGTGTGTAATGCATTGACAAAGTTGGCATGTGCATCTGACCATGACCACAAATTTATCCAATTACCTTAAACGTCTATGAATCATGACACGAGTCAGCCACGGTCAGCGTGCCCAATCACAGTGCACATGTACTATGCATGACCTTGCTGGTATGAACAGGGTACAAACCGGGTAGCTTGGCATGGCTATTGTGCGCAATGCTTTGACGGAGTTGGCCTGTGCCACTGACCATGACCACAATTTATCCAAGTACCTTAAACGGCTATGAATCATGACACGATTCAGCCTCGGTCAGAGTGCCCAATCACAGTGCACGTTCGCTAGACATAAACTTGCAGGTATAAACAGTGTAAAAACCTGGTGGCTTGGCATGGCTATTGTGGGCAATGCCTTAAAAACGTTGGCATGTGCCACTGACAATGACCACAAATTTATCCAAGTGACATTAACTTCTATGAATCATAACATGAGTCAACCACGGTCAGAGTGCCCAATCACAGTGCACATGTAGTATGCATGACCTTGCAGGTATAACCAATGTAAAAACTCAGTTGCTGGGCATGGCTACTGTGGGCAATGCCTTGAAAACGTTGGCATGTGCCAATGACCATGACCACAAATTTATCAAAGTGACTTTAATTTCTACGAATTGTAACGCGAGTCAGCCACGGTCAGAGTGCCCAATCACACTGCACGTGTGATATGCATGACCTTGCAGGTATAAACAAGGTAAAGAACCAGTGGCTTGGTTTGGCTATTGTGTGCAATGCCTTGACAAAGTTGGCCTGTGCAACTGACCATGACCACAAATGTATCCAAGTGACATTAACTTCTATTGATCGTAACACGAGTCAGCCACGGTCAGAGTGTCCAATCACAGTGCAGATGACCTAGGCATGATCTTGCATGTGCAAACAAGGTAGAATACTGGTGGCTCGGTGTGGATATTGTGCACAATGTCTTGACAAAGTTGGCATGTGCCACTGACCGTGACCACAAACGTATCCAAGTGTCTTTAATTTATATGATTTGTAACACGAGTCAGCCACAGTAAGAGTGGCCAAGTAGAATGCACATGTACTACGCATGACCTTGCAGGTATAAACAAGGTAAAAAAACTGGTGGCTTGGTGTGGCTATTGTGTGCAATGCCTTGACAAAGTTGGCATGTGCCACTGACCATGACCACAAATGTATCCAAGTGACTTTAACTTCTTTGAATTGTAACAGGAGTCAGTCACGGTCAGAGTGCCTAATCGCAGTGCACATGTACTATGCACGATATTGCAGGTACAAACAAGGTAGAATAGTGGTGGCTTGGTTTGGCTATTGTGTGCAATGTCTTGACAAAGTTAGCCTGTGCAACTAACCATGACCACAAAGATAACCAAGTGACTTGAACTTCTATGAATCATCACATAAGCCAGCCACAGTCAGAAAGACCAATCACAGTGCATGTGTGCTAGGCATAAACGTGCAGGTGTAAACAAGGTAGAACACTGGTGGCTCGGTGTGGCTATTGTGCGTGATGCCTTGACAAAGTTGGCATGTGCCATTGACCATGACGACAAACGTATCCAAGTGACTTTCACTTCTACAAATCGTAACATGAGTCAGCCACGGTCAGAGTGCCCAATCACAGTGCACATGTACTATGGATGACCTTGCTGATATGAACAAGGTAAAAAACCGGTGGCTTGGCATGGCTATTGTGCGCAATGCCTTGACAAAGTGGGCCTGTGACACTGACCATGACCACAAATTTATCCAAGTACCTTAAACGGCTATGAATCATAACACGAGTCAGCCACGGTCAGAGTGCCCAATTACAGTGCACGTGTACTAGGCATGACCTTACAGGTATCAACAAGGTAGAATACTGGTGCTCGGTGTGGCTATTGTGCTCAATGCCTTGACAAAGTTGGCATGTGCCACTGACCATGACCACAATGTTAACCAACTGACTTTAACTTCTACGCATCGTAACACGCGTCAGCCACGGTCAGGGTGCCCACTCAGAGTGCACATGTAGTATGCATGACCTTGCTGGTATGAACAAGGTAAAACACCGGTGGCTTGACGTGGCTGTTATGCGCAATGCCTTGAAAAAATTGGCATGTGCAACTGACCATGACCACAAGTTTATCCAAGTACCTTAAACGTATATTAATCATAACACGAGTCAGCCACGGTCAGGGTGCCCAAGAACAGTGCACGTGTGCTAGGCATAAACTTGCAGGTATAAACAAGGTAAAACACTGGTGGCTCGGTGCGGCTATTGTGCACGATGCCTTGACAAATTTGGCATGTGCCACTGACCATGACCACAAACGTATCCAAGTGACTTCAACTTCTACGAATCGTAACACGAGTCAGCCACGGTCAGAGTGCCTACTCATAGTGCACGTGTGCTAGGCATAAACTTGCAGGTATAAGAAAAGGTAAAATACTGGTGGCTCAGCGTAGCTATTGTGCGCAATTCCTTGACAAAGGTGGTATGTGCCACTGACCATGACCACAACGTTTACCAAGTGACTTTAACTTCTATGAATCATCACATGAGTCAGCCACACCCAGAGTGCCCAATCACAGTGCACGTGTGCTAGGCATAAACGTGCAGGTATAAACAAAGTAAAACACCGATGGCTCAGTGCGGCTATTGTGCGCAATGCCTTGCCAGAGTTGGCATGTGCCACTGACCATGACAACAAAGTTTACCAAGTGACTTCAACTTCTACGCATCGTAACACGAGTCAGCCACAGTCAGAGTGTCCAATCACAGTGCACATGTACTATGCATGACTTTGCAGATATAAACAAGGTAAAAACCAGGTGGCTTGGTGTGGCTATTGTGTGCAATGCCTTGACAAANCAGTCACAGTGCACATGTACTATGCATGACATTGCTGGTATGAACAAGGCAAAATACCGGTGGCTTGGCACGGCTATTGTGCGCAATGCCTTGATAAAGTTGGCCTGTGCCACGGACCATGACCACAAATTTATCCAAGTGACTTTAACTTCTACGAATCGTAACACCAGTCAGCCACCGTCAGAGTGCCCTATCACAGTGCACATGTACTATGCATGACGTTGCAGGTATAAACAAGGTGAAAACCCGGTGGCTTGCTGTGGCTATTGTGCACAATGCCTTGATAAAGTTAGCATGTGCCACTGACCATGACCACAAATTTATCCGAGTTCATTTTGCACTATGCATCGTAACACGAGTCAGCCACGGTCAGAATGCAAAATCACAGTGCACGTGTACTAGGCATGACCTTGCAGGTATGAACAAGGTAGAATACTGGTGGCTCGGTGTGGCTATTGTGCACAGTGCCTTGACAAAGTTGGCATGTGCCACTGACCATGACGACAATGTTTACCAAGTGATTTTAACTATGAATCAACACATGAGTCAGCCACGGTCAGAGTGCCCAATCACAGAGCACGTGTACTATGCATGACCTTGCAGGTATCAGCAAGGACCAGTATTCTACCTTGTTTATACCTGCAAGTTTATGCCTAGCACATGTGCACTGTGATTGGGCACTCTGACCGTGGCTGACGCGTGTTACAATTCGTAGAAGTTAAAGTCACTTGGATAAATTTGTGGTCATGGTCAGTGGTACATGCCAACGTTGTCAAGGCATTACGCACAATAGCCACACCAAGCCACCAGTTTTTTGCCTTGTTTATACCTGCAAGGTCACGCATAGTACATGTGCACTGCAATTAGGCACTCTGACCGTGGTTGACTCATGTTATGATCAATAGAAGTAAAAGTCACTTGAGTACATTTGTGGTCATGGTCAGTGGTACATGCCAACTTTGTCAAGATATTCCGCACAATAGCCATGCATGCCACCGGGTTTTTACCTTGTGCATACCAGCAAGGTCATGCATAGTACACATGTACTGTGATTGGGTACTCTGACCGTGGCTAACTCATGTATTGATTTTTAGAAGTTAAAGTCACTTGGTAAACTTTGTGGTCATGGTCAGTGGCACTCTGACCGTGGCCGACTCCTGTTATGATTCATATAAGCTAATGGAACTTGGTTCACATTGTGGGCATTGAGCATAATGGCCACACCGAGCCACAAGTATTCTACCTTGTTTGCATTAGCAAGATCATGCCTAGTACATGTGCACTGTGATTGGACACTCTGACCTAGTACTTATGTTATGATCAATATCAGTAAANATCATAACACGAGTCAGCCACGGTCAGAGTGTCCAATCACAGTGCATATGTACTAGGCATGATCTTGCACGTGCAAACAAGGGAGAATACAGGTGGCTCGGTGTGTCTATTGTGCGTAATGCCTTAACAAAGTTGGCATGTGCCACTGCCCATGACCACAAAGTTTTCCAAGTGACTTTAACTTCTACGAATTGTAACACGAGTCGGAGACGGTCAGAGTGTCCAATCACAGTGCACATGTACTATGCATGACTTTGCAGATATAAACAAGGTGAAAACCAGGTGGCTTGGTGTGGCTATTGTGTGCAATGCCTTGACAAAGTTGGCACGTGCAACTGACCATGACCACAAAGTTAACCACGTGATGTTAACTTCTACGACTCCTAACACGAGTCAGCCATGGTCAGAGTGTCCAATCACGGTGCAGATCTACTAGGCATGATCTTGTAGGTACACACAAGGTAGAGTACTAGTGGCTTGGTGTGGCTATTATGTGCAATGCCTTGACAAAGCTGGCATGTGCCACTGACCATGACCACAACGCTTACGAAGTGACTTAAACTTCTAGGAATCGTAACACGAGTCAGCCACGGTCAGAGTGCCCAGTCACAGTGCACATATAGTGTGCATGACCTTGCAGGTATAAACAGGGTAAAAACCTGGTTTCTTGGTACGGCTATAGTGCGCAAAGCCTTGACAAAGTTGGCATGTGCCACTGACCATGACCACAAAGTTTACCAAGTACCTTAAACGGCTATGAATCATAACACGAGTCAGCCACGGTCAGAGTGTCCAATCACACGGCAGATATACTGGGCATGATCTTGCAGGTATAGAAAAGGTAGAATACCGGTGGCTCGGTGTGGCTATTGTGCGCAATGCCTTGACAAAGTTGGCACGTGCCACTGACCATGACCACAAAGTTTACCAAGTGACTTTAACTTCTACGAATCGTAACACGAGTCAGCCACGGTCAGAGTGCCCAATCACAGTTAAGATGTACTAGACATGACCTTGCAGGTATCAGCAAGGACCAGTATTCTACCTTGTTCATACCTGCAAGGTCATGCCTAGTACATGTGCACTATGATTGGATACTCTGACCGTGGCTGACGCGTGTTACAATTCGTAGAAGTTAAAGTCACTTGGTAAACTTTGTGGTCATGGTCAGTGGCACTCTGACCGTGGCCGACTCCTGTTATGATTCATAGAAGGTAATATCACTTGGTTCACGTTGTGGTCATGGTCAGTGGCACTCTGACCGTGGCCGACTCCTGTTATGATTCATAGAAGGTAATATCACTTGGTTCACGTTGTGGTCATGGTCAGTGGCACTCTGACCGTGGCCGACTCCTGTTATGATTCATAGAAGGTAATATCACTTGGTTCACGTTGTGGTCATGGTCAGTGGCACTCTGACCGTGGCCGACTCCTGTTATGATTCATAGAAGGTAATATCACTTGGTTCACGTTGTGGTCATGGTCAGTGGCACTCTGACCGTGGCCGACTCCTGTTATGATTCATAGAAGGTAATATCACTTGGTTCACGTTGTGGTCATGGTCAGTGGCACTCTGACCGTGGCCGACTCCTGTTATGATTCATAGAAGGTAATATCACTTGGTTCACGTTGTGGTCATGGTCAGTGGCACTCTGACCGTGGCCGACTCCTGTTATGATTCATATAAGCTAATGGAACTTGGTTCACATTGTGGGCATTGAGCATAATGGCCACACCGAGCCACAAGTATTCTACCTTGTTTGCATTAGCAAGATCATGCCTAGTACATGTGCACTGTGATTGGACACTCTGACCTAGTACTTATGTTATGATCAATATCAGTAAAATTCACTTGGTAAACTTTGTGGTCATGGTCAGTGGCATGTGCCGACTTTGTCAAGGCATTGTGCACAATAGCCACACCGAGCCACCAGCATTATACGTTGTTTGCACCTGCAAGATCATGCATAGTACATCTACACTGTGATTGGACACTCTGACCGTGGCTGACTCGTGTTTCGATGCGTGGAAGTTAAGGTCGCTTGGTAAACTTTGTGGTCATCGTCAGGGACACATGCCAACTTTGTCAAGGCATTGCGCACAATAGCCACACCGAGCCACCAGTATTCTACCTTGTTTGAACCTGCAAGACCATGCTTAGAACATCTGCACTGTGACTGGACACTCTGACCGTGGCTGACTCGTGTTATGATTCATAGAAGTTAATGTCACTTTGTCAACTTTGTGGTCATGGTCAGTGGCACATGCCAACTTTGTCAAGGCATCGCGCACAATAGCCGCACCGAGCCACCAGTATTGTACCTTGCTTATACCTGCAAGTTTATGCATAGCACACGTGCACTGTGATTGTGCACTCTGACCGTGGCTGACGCGTGTTATGATCAATAGAGGTAAAAGTCACTTGGTTCACTTTGTGGTCATGGTCAGTGGCACATGCCAACTTTGTCAAGGAATTGCCCACAATAGCCACAGAAAGCCACCGGGTTTTTGCCTTGTTTATACCTGCAAGGTCATGCATATTAGATGTGCACTGTGCTTGGGCACTCTGACCATGGATGACTCATGTTATGATGCGTAGAAGTTAAGTCTACTTGTTTCACTTTGTGGTCATGGTCAGTGGCACATGCCAACTTTCTCAAGGCATTGCGCACAATAGCCACACCAAGCCACTGGGGTTTTACCTTGTTCATACCTGCAAGGTCATGCATACTACATGTACACTGTGATTGGGCACTCTGACCGTGGCTTACTAGTGTTAAGATTCGTAGAAGTTAAAACTACTTGGTTAAGTGCGTGCTCATGGTCAGTGGCACATGCCAACTTTGTCAAGGCATCGCGCACAATAGCCGCACTGCGTCACCAGTGTTTTATCTCGCTTATACCTGCAAGGTCATGCCTAGTACATGTGCACTCTGATTGGATACTCTGACCGTGGCTGACTCATGTGTTGATTCATAGAAGTTCAAGTCACTTGGTTAACTTTGTTGTCATAGTCAGTAGCACATGCCAGCTTTGTCAAGGCACTGCGCACAATAGCCGCACTGAGCCACCAGTATTCTACCTTGCTTATACCTGCAAGTTCATGCCTAGTACACGTGCACTGTAATTGGGCACTCTGACCGTGGCTGACTCGTGTTATGATCCGTATAAGGCAAAACTACTTGGTTAACTTTGTGGTCATGGTCATTGGCACAGGCCAACTTTTTCAAGGCATTGCGCACAATAGCCACACCAAGCCACCAGTTTTTTTTTTCTTGCTTATACCTGACAGTTTATGCCTAGCACAGGTGCACTGTGATTGGGCACTCTGACTGTGGCTGACTCGTGTCACAATTCATAGAAGTTAGTGTCACTTGGTTCACGTAGTGGACATGGTCAGTGGCACAGGCCAACTTTGTCAAGACATTACCCACAATAGCCACACCAAGCCACTGGGTTTTTACCTTGTGTATACCTGCAAGGTCATGCACAATACTCGTGCACTGTGATTGGGCACTCTGACCGTGGTTGACCCGTGTTATGATTCATAGAAGGTAATATCACTTGGTTCACGTTGTGGTCATGGTCAGTGGCACATGCCAACTTTGCCAAGGCACTGCCCACAATAACCACACCAAGCCACCGGTATTTTCCCTTGCTTTTACCTGCAAGTTTATGCCTAGCACACGTGCACTGTGATTGGGCACTCTGCCCGTGGCTGACTCGTGTCATGATAAATAAACGTTAAAGTCACTTGGATAAGTTTGTGGTCATTGTTAGTTGTGCAGGCCAACTCTGTCAAGGCATTGCCCACAATAGCCACACCAAGCCTCCGGGTTTTTACCTTATCTGCAAGGTCATGCATATTAGATGTGCACTGTGATTGGGCACTCTGACCGTGGCTAACGCATGTTATTATTCCTAGAAGTTAAGTCTACTTGTTTAACTTTGTGGTCATGGTCAGTGGCACATGCCAACTTTGTCAAGCACAATAGCCATGCCAAGCCACCGGTTTTTTACCTTGTTCATACCTGCAAGGTCATGCATAGTACATGTGCACTGTGATTGGGTACTCTGACCGTGGCTGACTCGTGTTACGCTGCGTAAACATTAAAGTCACTTGGTAAACGTTGTGGTCATGGTCAGTGGCACATGCCAACTTTGTCAAGCCATCTTGCACAATAGCCGCTCCAATCCATCAGTGTTTTACCTTGTTTATACCTGCAAGTTTCTGCCTAGCACACGTGCACTGTGATTGGGCACTCTGACCATGGCTGACTCATGTGATGATTTATAGAAGTTTAAGTCACTTGGTGACCTTTGTGGTCATGGTCAGTGGCACATGCCAACTTTGTCAAGGCATTGCGCACAATAGCCGCACTGAGCCACCAGTGTTTTACCTTGTTTATACCTGCACATTTATGCCTAGCACACGTGCACTGTGTTTGGACACTCTGACTGTGGCTGACTCATGTGATATTTCATAGAAGTTAAAGTCACTTGGTTAACTCTGTGGTCATGGTTAGTTGCAAAGGCCAACTTTGTCACAGCATTGCACACAATAGCCAGACCGAGCCACCAGTATTCTTCCTTGTTTATACCTGCAAGGTCATGCATAGTACACGTGCACTGTGATTGGACACTCTAACCGTGGCTGACTCGTGTTACAATTCGTAGAAGTTAAATTCACTTGGATAAATTTGTGGTCATGGTCAGTGGCACATGCCAACTTTGTCAAGGCATTGCGCACAATAGCCACACCAAGACACCGTTTTTTACCTTGTTTATACCTGCAAGGTCATGCATAGTACATGTGCACTGTGATTGGACACTCTGACCAAGGTCAAGCTTATTAGATGTGCAGTATGATTGGGCACTCTGACCGTGGCTGACTCGTGTTATGATTCGTAGAAGTTAAATCTACTTGATTAACTGTGTGGTTATGGTCAGTGGCACATGCCAAATTTGTCAAGGCATTACGCAGGATAGCCGTGCCAAGCCACCGGTTTTTTACCTTGTTCATACCTGCAAGGTCATGCATAGTACATGTGCACTGTGATTGGGCACTCTGACCGTGGCCGACTCCTGTTATGATTCATAGAAGGTAATGTAACTTGGTTCACGTTGTGGTCATGGTCAGTGGCACATGCCAACTTGTTCAAGGCATTGCCCGTAATAGCCACACCGAGTCACCAGTATTCTACCCTTTTTGCACCTGCAAGATCATGCCTAGTACATCTGCACTGTGATTGGACACTCTGACCTAGTACTTATGTTATGATCAATATCAGTAAAAGTCACTTGGTAAACTTTGTGGTCATGTTCAATGGCATATGCCAACTTTGTCAAGGCATTGCGCACAATAGCCACACTGAGCCACCACTATTTTACCTTGATTATACCTGCAAGGTCATGCCTAGTACATATGCTCTGTGATTGGGCACTCTGACCATGGCTGATGCGTGTTACAATTCCCAGAAGTTAAAGTCACTTGGATACGTTTGTGGTCATGGTCAGTGGCACATGCCAACTTTGTCAAGGCATTGCGCACAATAGCCACACCAAGCCACCAGTTGTTTACCTTGTTTATACCTGCAAGGTCATGCATGGTACATATGCACTGTAATTGGGCACTCTGACCGTGGCTGACTCGTGTTACAATTCGTAGACGTTAAAGACACGTGGATACATTTGTGGTCATGGTCAGTGGCACAGGCCAACTTTGTCAAAGCATTGCCCACAACAGCCACACCAAGACACTGGGTTTTTACATTGATTTCACCTACAAATTCATGCATAGTACACGTGCACTGTAATTGGGCACTCTGACCATGGCTGACTCGTGTTACAATGCGTTGAAGTTAATGCCACTTGGTAAACTTTGTGTTCATCGTCAGTTGCACAGGCCAACTTTGTCATGGCATTGCGCACAATAGCCAAACCTGATCACCGGTTTTTTACCTTGTTTATACCTGTAAGGTAATGCATATTACTTGTGCACTGTGATTGGACACTCTGAACGTGGCTGACTCGTGTTATGGTTCATATACGTTAATGTCACTTGGTTAACTTTGTGGTCACGGTCAGTGGCACATGCCAACTTTGTCAAGGCGTTGCGCACAATAGCCACACCAAGCCACCAGTATTCTACCTTGTTCATACCTGCAAGGTCATGCATAGTACATCTGCACTGTGATTGGGCACTCTGACCATGGCTGACTCGTGTTACAATTCGTAGAAGTTAAAGTCACTTAAAAAATTTGTGGCCATGGTCAGTGGGACATGCCAACTTTGTCAATGCATTACGCACAAAAGCCGCACTGAGCCACCAGTATTTTACCTTGTTTATGCCTGGGGTTTATGCCTAGCACACGTGCACTGTGATTGGGTACTCTGACTGTGGCTGACTCATGTGATGATTCATAGACTTAAAGTCACTTGGTTCACTTTGTGATCATGGTTTGTTGCACAGGCCAACTTTGTCAAGGCATTGCCCACAATAGCAACACCAAGCCACCGGATTTTTACCTTGTTTATACCTGCAAGGTCAAGCATATTAGTTGTGCACTGTGATTGGGCACTCTGACCGTGGCTGACTCGTGTTATGATTTGTAGATGTTATAACTATGTGGTCATGGTCAGTGGGACATGCCAGCTTTTTCAAGGCATTGTGCACAATAGCCACACTGTGCCACCGGTGTTTTATCATGTTTATACCTGCAAGTGTATGCCTAGCACACGTGCACTGTGATTTGGCACTCTGACTGTGGCTGACTCATGTGATGATTCATAGAGTTAAAATCACTTGGTTAATTTTGTGGTCATGGTCAGTTGCATATGCAAACTTTGCCAAGGCATTGCGCAAAATAGCCAAGCCAAGCCACCGGTTTTTTACCTTGCTCATACCTGCAAGATCATGCATACTACATGTGCACTGTGATTGGGTACTCTGACCGTGCCTGACTCGTGTTACGATGCGTAGAAGTTAAAGCCACTTGGTAAACTTTGTGGTCATGGTCAGTGGCACATGCCAACTTTGTCAGGGCATTGCGCACAATAGCCACAGCAAGCCACCGGTATTCTACCTTGTTTATACCTGCAAGGCCATGCCTATGACACGTGCACCGTGATTGGGCAGTCTGACCGTGGCTGACTCGTGGTACAATTCGTAGACGTTAAAGTCACGTGGATAAGTTTGTGGTCATGGTCAGTGGCACGTGCCAACTTTGTCAAGGCATTCCGCACAATAGCCGCACTGTGCCACCGGTGTTTTACCTTGTTTATGCCTGAAAGTTTATGCCTAGCACACGTAGACTGTGATTGGGCACTCTGACCATGGCTGACTCGTGTTACAATTTGTAGAAGTTAAAGTCGCTTGGATACGTTTGTGGTCATGGTCAGTGGCATAGGCCAACTTTGTCAAGGCATTGCCCACAATAGCCACACCAAGCCACCGGGCTTTTACCTTGCTTATACCTGCAAGGTCATGCATAGCACACGTGCACTGTGATTGGGCACTCTGAACGTGGCTGACTCATGTGTTGATTCATAAAGGTTAAAGTCACTTCGTAAACTTTGTGGTCATGGTCAGCGGCACATGCCAACTTGGTCAAGGCAATGTGCACAATAGCCACACCGAGCCACCAGTATTCTACCTTGTTTAGACTTGCAAGGTCATTCCAAGTACACGTGCACTGTGATTGGACACTCTGACCGTGGCTGACTCGTGTTACGATGCGTAGAAGTTAAAGTCACTTGGATGAATTTGTGGTCATGGTCAGTGGCACATGCCAACTTCGTCAAGGCATTGTGCAAAACGGCCACAACAAGCCACCGGTTTTCTACCTTGTTTATACCTGCAATATCATGCATAATACATGTGAACTGTGATTGGGCACTCTGACCGTGGCTGACTCGTGTTGCGATGCATAGAAGTTAAAGCCACTTAAATGAATTTGTGGTCATGGTCAGTGGCACAGGCGAACTTTGTCAGGGCATTACGCACAATAGCCATGCCAAGCCACCAGGTTTTTACCTTGTTCATACCAGCAAGGTCCTGCAGTGCACACGTGCACTGTGATTGGGCATTCTGACTGTGCCTGACTCATGTGATGATTCATAGAGTACAAGTCACTTGGTTAACTTTGTGGTCATGGTTAGTTGCACAGTTCAACTTTGTCAAGGCATTGCCCACAATAGCCACACCAAGCCACTGGGTTTTACCTTGTTTATACCTGCAAGGTCATGCAAATTAGATGTGCACTGTGATTGGGCACTCTAACCGTGGCTGACTCGTGTTACCATGCGTCGAAGTTAAAGTCACTTAGTACACTTTGTGGTCATGGTCAGTGGCACATGCCAACTTTGTTAAGCCATTGCGCGCAATAGCCACACCAAGCCACCGATTTTTACCTCGTTTATACCAGCAAGATAATGCATAGTACACGTGCACTGTGATTGGGCACTCTGATCGTGGCTGACTAATTTGATGATTCATAGAAGTTAAAGTCACTTTGTAAACTTTGTGGTCATGGTCAGTGGCACATGCCAACTTTGTCAAGGCATTGTGCACAATAGCCACACCGAGCCACCATAACTGTAGCTTGGTTATACTTGCAAGGTCATGCATAGTACATGTGCATTGTGAGTAGGCACTCTGACCGTGGCTGACTCGTGTTACAATTCGTAGAAGATAAAACTACTTGGTCAACCTTTTAGTCATGGTCAGTTGCACATGCCAACGTTGTCAAGGCATTGCGCACAATAGCCACACCAAGACACAGGTATTTTACCATGTTTATACCTGCAAGGTCATGCATATTACATGTGCACTGTAATTGGGTACTCTGACCGTGGCTCACGCGTGTTACGATGCGTAGAAGTTAAAGTCACTTGGTGCACTTTGTGGTCATGGTCAGTAGCACATGCCAACTTTGTCAAGACATTGCGCACAATAGCCACACCAAGCCACCGATTTTTAACCTTTTTTATACCTGTAAGTTCATGCATAGTACACGTGCATTGTGATTGGGCACTCTGATTGAAGGTGACTCATGTGATGATTCATAGAAGTTAAAGTAACTTGGTAAATTTTGTGGTTTTCATCGTCAGTGGCACATGCCAACTTGGTCAAGGCATTGTGCACAATAGCCATACCGAGCCACCACTATTCTACCTTGTTTATACCTGCAAGGTCACGCATAGTACATGTGCAATGTGATTGGGCACTCTGACCGCGGCTGACTCGTGTTAGAATTCGTAGAAGTTAAAACTACTTGGTTAACTTTGTGGTCATGGTCAATTGCACATGCCAACTTTGTCAAGGCACTGCGCACAATAGCCACGCCAAGACATCGGTTTTCTACCTTGTTTGTACCTGGAAGGTCATGCATAGAAAATGTGCACTGTGATTGGGCAATCTGACCGTGGCTGACGCGTGTTACAATGCGTAGAAGTTAAAGTCACTTGGTACACTTTCTGGTCATGGTCAGTAGCACATGCCAACGTTTTCAAGACATTGCGCACAATAGCCACACCAAGCCACCGAATTTGTACCTTGTTTATACCTGTAAGGTCATGCATAGTACACGTGCACTGTGATTGGGCACTCTGACTGTGGCTGACTCATGTGATGATTCATAGAAGTTGGCACATGCCAACTTTGTCAAGGCACTGTGCACAATAGCCGCACCGAGCAACCGGGTTCTTACCTTGCTTATACCTGCAAGGTCGTGTTTAGTACACGTGCACTGTGATTGGGAACTCCGACTGTGGCTGCCTTGTGTTACGATACGTAGAAGTTAAAGTCACTTGGTTAACTTTGTGGTCATGGTCAGGTGCACATGCCAACTTTGTCAAGGCATTGCGTACAATAGCCACACCAAGCCACCGCATTTTTACCTTGTTTATACCTGCAAGGTCATGCATAGTACATGTGCCCTGTAATTGGGTACTCTGACCGTGGCTGACTCGTGTTACAGTTCGTAGAAGTTAAAGTCACGTGGATACTTTTGTGGTCATCGTCAGTGGCACATGCCAACTTTGTCAAGGCATCGTACACAATAGCCACACTGAGCCACCAGTATTTTACCTTGTTCATACCAGCAAGGTCATGCATTTTACATGTGCACTGTGATTGGGCACTCTGACCGTGGCAGACTCGTGTTAAGATGCCTAGAAGTTAAAGTCACTTGGTTAACATTGTGGTCATGGTCCGTGGCACATGCCAACTTTGTCAAGGTATTGCGCACAATAGCCACACCGAGCCACCAGTATTCTACCTTGTTTNAGCCACACTGAGCCACCAGTATTTTACCTTGTTCATACCAGCAAGGTCATGCATTTTACATGTGCACTGTGATTGGCCACTCTGACTATGGCAGACTCGTATTAAGATGCCTAGAAGTTATAGTCACTTGGTTAACATTGTGGTCATGGTCAGTGGCACATGCCAACTTTGTCAAGGTATTGTGCACAATAGCCGCACTGAGGCACCAGTGTTTTACCTTGCTTATACTTGCAAGTTTATGCCTAGCACACGTGCACTGTTATTGGGCACTCTGACCGTGGCTGACTCATGTGATGATTCATAGAAGTTATAGTCACTTGGTTAACTTTGTGGTTATGGTCCGTGGCACACGCCAACTTTGTCAAGGCATTGCGCACAGTAGCCACACTGAGCCACCAGTATTCTACCTTGTTTGCACCTGCAAGATCATGCCTAGTACATCTGCACTGTGATTGGAAACTCTGACCGTGGCTGACTCATGTGATGATTCATAGAAGTTAAAGTCACTTCGTGAACTTTGTGGTCATGGTCAGTTGCACTTGCCAGCTTTGTCAAGACATTGCGCACAGTAGCTGCACTGTGCCACCAGTATTTTACCTTTCTTATACCTGCAAGGTTTATGCATTATACAAGTGCACTGTGATTGGACACTCTGACCGTGGCTGGCTCGTGTTCTGATTTGTAGAAGTTAAAGTCATATGGTAAACCTTGTGGTCATGGTCAGTGGCACATGCCAACTTTGTCAAGTCATTGCACACAATAGCCACGCCAAGCCACCGGGGTTTTACCTTGTTTATACCAGCAAGGTCATGCATAGTACATGTGCACTGTGATTGGGCACTCTGACCGTGGCTGACTCGTGTTACAATTCTTAGAAGTTAAAGTCACGTGGATACGTTTGTGGTCATGGTCAGTGGCACATGCCAACTTTGTCAAGGCATTGCGGACAATAGCCGCACTGAGCCAGTGTTTTCCCTTGTCTATACCTGCAAGTTTATGCCTAGCACACGTGCACTGTGATTGGGAACTCTGACCGTGGAAGACTTGTGTCATGATTCATAGACGTTTAAGATACTTGGATAAATTTGTGATCATGGTCAGTAGCACATGCCACCTTTGTTAAGGCATTGCGCATAATAGCCACGCCAAGCCACTGGTTTTTTACCTTGTTCACACCAGCAAGGTCATGCATACTACATGTGCACTGTGATTGGGCATTCTGACCGTGGCTGACTCGTGTTACGGTGCGTAGACGTTAAAGTCACTTGGTAAACTTTGTGGTCATGGTCAGTGGCACAGGCCAACGTTTTCAGGGCACTGTTCACAATAGCCGCACTGAGCCACCAGTGTTGTATCTTGTGTATACCTGCAAGTCTATGCCTAGCGCATGTGCACTGTGACCAGGCACTCTGATTGTGGCTGACTCATGTGATGATTCATAGAAGTTAAAGTCACTTGGTTCACTTGGTTGTTGTCAACAAGTCACCAATTGTTGGCCACGGGCGCGGAATGGGCGCAGGGCTTCCTTAGGATGATAAGGCATTGCTTCAGCGCGAAAAGACTCCGGGTGACGTTGCTGATGTCAGCTATCTCCGAGGTGGAGAGGTACAAAGTGACGGCAGAGGCGACGGAAGAGTGAAGGTACGAGAGGCGAGGTAGTGATGGAGGCAGAGCGATGACGAGGTCACGGGGCACCAGGTCATGTTGCCTGATGCTCTGATACCATGTCAGAAGAATACAATGCGTGAGGATGGCAAGAGCGGAAGCAGGTAGAAGCAATGGGGCATGCTGAAGTGAGTTAGCAGAATGACGGAAGCAGAAAGGCGAAGCTGGTCCCAAGGAGTAAGTCACAGGACCTTGAGAGAAGCGCGGCACACAAGATCCAAGGTATACAGAGGGCAAGGAGAGAGCACGGGAGCAAAACGAGTGAAGCGCTATATGTGAGCAAAAGGTCACGAGTGACGAAGCGAAGCAAGAGATGGTAGGCGATGTGAGCGAAAGCAACGGCTTTCTGTGCACTGGCCGCACGTGCTGGCGGTCGGGCCGCTTATTAGGGGATTACTCGGTATCGTGCCGTTGGTCGGTTCTCACTGTCAACGGTTCGTGTGTGATGGGACCGAGGTGGTTCATGCAGAGGCTTGAACCGTTATTGCGAGTGCTCGGTATATCCGAGAGCGGAAGAGCCAGAGACTCCTGGAGATGAACCCGTTAGATGTACTGCCTTGAGAGAGACCATTCTGACACCCTCCTTGAATCTGTCAAGGCAGAAAGTCTCTCCAGTTTCCCAGTAAGTAGCACTAGACCGACCCTCCACAGTGGGTGATAAGGCCGTGCCACATGAGGGGTAAGTTGCGACTGTCATGCTTGGCCAGGAGAAATTGTAGTGGAGGGTCAACAAGTGTGTGAAGCCCGCGTCTGTGTTCTGCGTTGAACAGCGCAAGCTGAGCTTGAAAGTCATCGGGGCTGTCGTGGTCGTTGGGACTGCACCAGAGTGGTCTCTCCAGAAGATATCTCACAATGGGAAAGTGGAAGAGGTAATGGGGTTTCAAGTTTTCGTAGAAGATCTGCTGCCATTTGTCGATGTTGGTCACTGTGACGTCACCCTAGTCGTCCTCTGGAAGGAAGAGGAGCTTGGGGATGTCTGGCAGAGTGGGGAAAATGTCCACATAACAGATCCAGAGATAGTAGGAGTGTTTCATCATGCATACTGCAGCAGGGAGTACCATTGCTGAGCTGCAATGTCAGTTGGCTGTTCGATGCGGAGGTAGATGCTACCAAGGAACTTTCTGAGTATATTCCAGATTGCAGTGAAGGTGGCGTCGTTATCCCTGGGCTGACGCCGGTTGCTGTGGAGGTGGTCATATTTGTCAAGCAGCATTCTGGCCACCTCGTACCCATTGATATAGATGCCTTGTACACTGGAAATGACGCTCTCCGACCAACAAAGGATGTTGCTGGCCTTGGGGCCAAGAACAGGAAGTTCAGTCCACGCAGTGGTCTGCCTGTCCATGATAAGCGAGGAAAGAGAGGAGTTGACAATAGATGTTGAAGGAAAGGGAGAACGGATGGGAAAGTGAGCAAAGGGGTGAGATCACGTGTACGGAGGAAGGCTTTGGGCGCGCAAGTCGATCCAGAGTGAGTGATGTACTGTGTACACGATAAAGGAAGGTGAAGGAGGAAGGCTCAACGACGGAGTTGGTGCAGGGATGNGCAGGGCTGAAATCACGTGCGCAGCGGATGAAGGCTGATGAGGAAGGCAGCGTGGATGATGCTGCTGACGAGGAACTTGGGAGGAGGTGACAGAAGACGAGATGAGACGAGCTGTTTATGAAGCTGGAGAGACAGGCGAAGGGCGACACGAGGAGGGCAGATGAGACTGAGACAATGAAGGAGGCTCAAGTGAAGATGACGACAAGGGTGGAGGGCAGATGACGGAGGCGGAGGATGGAGATGTAGCCGGAGGATGACGGGGTGCTAGGAAGAGCGAGTGAGGCAACAAATGGCTCTACTTTCAAGAGAGTGACGGCTTGTTCCCCAGTTTGCCCGAGACCGACGGGCAGGAAGACTGGTGGTGTCCGATGTCTTGGTTGCTGGAGGGAATTGGTTGCAGCACATGGAGTCATGCGGAGGGCAGACACACTGTTCCGCTGATGTCAAGAGAGTGATGGTTTGTTCCCCAGTTGGCTGACAATGGGAGCAGGAAGAGTGGTGGTGTCCAATGTCCTGCCGGCGGGCGTTGCACTGCTGCTGGTGACGATGCTAGAAGGTGGTGCGAGGACGTGGTGCGACACAACGAGTGCGAGGGGGCTGATGTCGATGGGGCAGATGGAGCAGATGAGGCTGATGAGAGGAGAGAAGAAGGACGGAGGTGCTTGTGAAGATGAGAGGCAGCAGGTGACGAGCGGCAAGAAGCTTCCGGGAAGTTGACGACAGGCGGCGGCTCGGGAGTTGGTTGCTTGCGACTGTTGTAAACAAGTCACCAATTGTTGGCCACGGGCGCGGAATGGGCGCAGGGCTTCCTGAGGATGATGAGGCTTTGCTTCAGCGCGAAAAGACTCCAGGCAACGTTGTTGATGTCAGCTATCTCCGAGGTGGAGAGGTACAAAGTAACGGCAGAGGCGACGGAAGAGTGCAGATACGAGAGGCGATATAGTGATGGAGGCAGAGCAATGACGAGGTCACGGGGCATCAGGTGATGTTGCCTGATGCTCTGATAACATGTCAGAAGAATGCAATGCGCGAGGATGGCAGGAGCGGAAGCAGGTAGAAGCACTGTGGCATGCAGAAGTGAGTTAGCAGAATGACGGAAGCAGAAAGGCAGAGCTGGTCCCAAGGAGTTAGTTGTAGGACATTGAGAGGGGCGAGGCACACAAGCTCCAAGGTAGAAAGAGGGCAATGAGAGAGCACGGGAGCGAAGCGAGTGAAGTGCAAGATGTGAGCGAAAGGTCACAAGTGAGGAAGCGAAGCGATAGATGGTAGGCGAGGTGAACGCAGGCAGGAGGCGAGCAGAGCAAAGACACGGTGGCGACGCCGCGGAACCGAAAGGGAACAGGATGCGTGGAACTGTTCTAGTTAAGCTAGGAGGGAATGAACGTCCTCCTTATAAGGGATAGGACAAGACAAAAGGGAAAGCAAAGGCTTATTGTGCACTAGCCGGACGTGATGGCGGTCAGGCCGCTTATTAGGAGATTACTCGGTATCGTGCCGTTGGTCGGTTCTCACCGTCAACGGTTTGTGTGTGATGGGACCGAGGTGGTTGATGCAGAGGCTTGAACCGTTATTGAGAGTGCTTGGTATTTCCAAGAGCGGAAGAGCCAGAGAATCCTGGAGATGAACCCGTTAGATGTCCTGTCTTGATAGAGACATCATTCTGACAATAGCCGTGCCAAGCCAGCAAGGTCATGCATAGTACATGTGCACTGTGATTGGGCACTCTGGCCGTGGCTGACTCGTGTTACGATGCGTATAAGTTAAAGTTACTTGGCAAACGTTGTGGTCATGATCAGTGGCACATGCCAACTTTGTCAAGGCATTGTGCACAATAGCCACACCAAGCCACCAGTATTCTACATTGTTTGCACCTGCAAGATCATGCCTAGTACATCTGCACTATGATTGGACACTCTGATTGTGGCTGACTCGTGTAATGATTCATAGAAGTTAAAGTCACTTGGTTAACTTTGTGGTCATGGTCTGTGGCATATGCCAACTTTGTCAAGGCATCACGCACAATAGCCGCACTGAGCCACCAGTGTTTTACCTTGCTGATACCTGCAAGGTCATGCATATTACATCTGCACTGTGATTGGGTACTCTGGCCGTGGCGGACTCGTGTTACGATGCGTATAAGTTAAAGTCACTTGGTAAACTTTGTGGTCATGGTCAGTGGCACATGCCAACTTTGTCAAGGCATTGCGCACANCATGGTCTGTGGCATATGCCAACTTTGTCAAGGCATCACGCACAATAGCCGCACTGAGCCACCAGTGTTTTACCTTGCTGATACCTGCAAGGTCATGCATATTACATCTGCACTGTGATTGGGTACTCTGGCCGTGGCGGACTCGTGTTACGATGCGTATAAGTTAAAGTCACTTGGTAAACTTTGTGGTCATGGTCAGTGGCACAGGCCAACTTTGTCGAAGCATTGCGTACAATAGCCACACCGAGCCACCGGTATTCTACCTTGTTTATACCTGCAAGATCATGCATAGTACATGTGCACTGTGATTGGGAACTCTGACCGTGGCTGACTCGTGTTACAATTTGTAGACGTTCAAGTCACTTGGTGAACTATGTGGTCATGGTCAGTTGCACAAGCCAACTTTGTCAAGACATTGCGCACAATAGCCACGCAAATCCAATGGGTATTTACCTTGTTTATACCTGCAAGGTCATGCATAGTACAAATGCACTATAATTGGGCACGCTGACCGTGGCTGACGCGTGTTACAATTCGCAGAAGTTAAAGTCACGTGGATACGTTTGTGGTCATGGTCAGTGGCACATGCCAACTTTGTCAAGGCATCGCGCACAATAGCTGCACTGAGCCACCAGTGTTTTACCTTGTTTATACCTGCAGGTTTATGCCTAGTACACGTGCACTTTAATTGGGCACTCTGACAGTGGCTGACTCCTTTCATGATTCATGTACGTTTAAGGTACTTGGATAAACTTGTGGTCATGATGAATGTGTGGTGCACCTGCCAACTTTGTCAAGGCTTTGCGCACAATAGCCACGCCAAGCCACCGGTTGTTTACCTTGTCTATACCTGCAAGGCCATGCATACTACATGTGCACTGTGATTGGGCACTCTGACCATGGCTGACTCGTGTTACGCTGCGTATACGTTAAAGTCACTTGGTAAAATTTGTGGTCATGGTCAGTGGCACAGGCCAACTTTGTGGAGGCATTCCGCACAATAGCCGCAAAGAACCACCAGTGTTCTACCTTGTTTGTACCTGCAACTAGCACACGTGTACTGTGATTGGGCACTCTAACCGTGGCTGACTCATGTGATGATTCATATAAGTTAAAGTCACTTTGTTGACTTTGTGGTCATGGTCAGTTGCACAGGGCAACTTTATCAAGGCATTGCCCACAATAGCCACACCAAGCCACCGGGTTTTTACCTCGTCTATATCTGCAAAACCATGCATATTATATGTGCACAGTGATTGGGCACTCTGACCGTGGCTGACTCATGTTACAATTCGTAGACGTTAAAGTCACTTGGTAATCTTTGTGGTTCTGGTCAGTGGCACATGCCAACTTTGTCAAGGCATTGTGCACAATAGCCACACCAAGCCACCGGTATTCTACCTTTTTTATACCTGCAAGGTCATGCATCGTACATGTGCACTTTGATTGGGCACTCTGACCGTGGCTGACTCGTGTTACAATTCGTATAAGTTAAAAGTACTTGGTTTACTTTGTCGTCATGGTCAGTTACACATGCCAACATTTTCAGGGCATTGCGCACAATAGCCACACAAAGACACCGGTTTTTTTTACCTTTTTTATACATGCATGGTCATGCATAGTACATGTGCACTGTGATTGGGCACTCTGACTGCGGCTGACTTGTGTCATTATTCATAGAAGGTCAAGTCACTTGGATAGATTTGTGGTCATGGTCAGTTGCACATGCCAACTTTGTCCGGGCATTGCGCACAAAAGCCATGCATGGCCTCTGGTTTTTTGCCTTGTTCATACCAGCAAGGTCATGCATACTACATGTGCACTGTGATTGGGCACTCTGACTGTAGCTAACTTGTGTTACGATGCGTAGAAGTTAACGTCACTTGGACAACTTTGTGGTCATGGTCAGTGGCACATGCCAACGTTGTCAAGGCATTGTGTACAATAGCCACACCGAGCCACCAGTATTCTACCTTGTTTATACCTGCAAGGTCATGCATATTACACGTGCACTGTTATATGGAACTCTGACCGTGGGTGTCTCGTGTTACGATGCGTAGACGTTAAAGTCACTTGGTAAACTTTGTGGTCATGGTCAGTGGAACATGCCAACTTTGCCAGGGCATCACGCACAATAGCCGCACTGAGCCAACAGTATTTTACCTTGCTTGTACTTGCAAAGTCATGCATAGTACATGTGCACTGTGATTGGGCACTCTGACTGTAGCTAACTTGTGTTACGATGCGTAGAAGTTAACGTCACTTGGACAACTTTGTGGTCATGGTCAGTGGCACAGGCCAACTTTGTCGAAGCATTGCGTACAATAGCCACACCGAGCCACTGGTATTCTACCTTGTTTTCACCTGCAAGGTCATGCATAGTACATGTGCACTGTGATTGGGCACTCTGACTGTAGCTAACTTGTGTTACGATGCGTAGAAGTTAACGTCACTTGGACAACTTTGTGGTCATGGTCAGTGGCACAGGCCAACTTTGTCGAAGCATTGCGTACAATAGCCACACCGAGCCACTGGTATTCTACCTTGTTTTCACCTGCAAGGTCATGCATAGTACATGTGCACTGTGATTGGGCACTCTGACTGTAGCTAACTTGTGTTACGATGCGTAGAAGTTAACGTCACTTGGACAACTTTGTGGTCATGGTCAGTGGCACAGGCCAACTTTGTCGAAGCATTGCGTACAATAGCCACACCGAGCCACTGGTATTCTACCTTGTTTTCACCTGCAAGGTCATGCATAGTACATGTGCACTGTGATTGGGCACTCTGACCGTGGCTGACGCATGTGATGATTCACAGAAGTTAAAGTCACTTGGTTCACTTTATGGTCATGGTCAGTGGCACATGCCAACTCTGTCAAGGCATTGCGCACAATAGCCACACCGAGCCACTGGTATTCTACCTTGTTTTCACCTGCAAGGTCATGCATAGTACTTGTGCACTGTGATTGGGTACTCTGACCGTGGCTGGCTTGTGTTACAATTTGTATAAGATAAAGTCAATTGGATAAATTTGTGGTCATGGTCAGTGGCACATGCCAACGTTTTCAAGGCATTGCCCACAATAGCCATGCAAAGCCACCGGGTTTTTACCTTGTTCATATCAGCACGGTCGTGCATAACACACGTGCACTGTGATTGGGTACTCTGACCGTGGCTGAATCGTGTGATGACTCATAGAAGTTGAAGTCACTTGATCCACTTCGTGGTCATAGTCAGTTTCACATGCCAACTTTGTCAAGGCATTGCCCACAATAGCCACACCAAGCCACCAGTTTTTTACTGTGTTAAACCTGCAAGGTCATGCATATTACATGTACACTTTGATTGGGCACTCTGACCGTGGCTGACTTGTGTTACAATTCGTACAAGTTAAAGTCACGTGGATACATTTGTGGTCATGGTCAGCGGCACATGCCAACTTTATCNATGCATCGCGCACAAAAGCCGCACTAAGACACCAGTATTTTATCTTGTTTATACCTGCAAGTTTATGCCTAGCACACATGCACTGTGATTGGGCACTCTGACCATGGCTGACTCGTGTCATGATTCATAGACGTGTAAGGTACTTGGATAAATTTGTGGTCATGGTCAGTTGCACATGCCAACTTTCTCAAGGCTTGTTCGTACCAGCAAGGTCATGCATACTACATGTGCACTGTGATTGGGAACTCTGACCGTGGCTGACTCGTGTTACGATGCGTAGAAGTTAAAATCATTTGGTAAACTTTGTGGTCATGGTCAGTGGCACAGGCCAACTTTGTCAAGGCATTGCGCACAATAGCCGGACTGAGCCACCAGTGTTTACCTTGTTCATACCTGCAAGTTTGTGCCTAGCACACGTGCACTGGGATGGGGCACATGACTGTGGCTGACTCTTGTGATGATTCCTAGAAGTTTAAGTCTCTTGGTTCACTTTGTGGTCATGGTCAGTTGCACAGGCCAAATTTGTCAAGGCATTGCAGGCAATAGCCACACCTAGCCGCCAGTATTCTACCTTGTTTGCACCTGCAAGATCATGCCTAGTACATCTGCACTGTGATTGGACACTCTGAACGTGGCTGACTCATGTGATAATTGATAGAAGTTAAAGTCACTTGGAAAACTTTGTTGTCATGGTCAGTTGAACAGGCGAACATTGTCAAGGCATTGCGCACAATTGCCACGCCAAGCCACTGGTTTTTACCTTGTTTATACCTGCAAGGTCATGCCTAGTACATCTGCACTATGATTGGACAGTCTGACTGTGGCTGACTCGTGTGATGATTCCTAGAAGTTTAAGTCTCTTGGTACACTTTGTGGTCATGGTCAGCGGCACATGCCAACTTTATCCATGCATCGCGCACAAAAGCCGCACTAAGACACCAGTATTTTATCTTGTTTATACCTGCAAGGTCATGCCTAGTACATCTGCACTATGATTGGACAGTCTGACTGTGGCTGACTCGTGTGATGATTCCTAGAAGTTTAAGTCTCTTGGTACACTTTGTGGTCATGGTCAGCGGCACATGCCAACTTTATCCATGCATCGCGCACAAAAGCCGCACTAAGACACCAGTATTTTATCTTGTTTATACCTGCAAGGTCATGCCTAGTACATCTGCACTATGATTGGACAGTCTGACTGTGGCTGACTCGTGTGATGATTCCTAGAAGTTTAAGTCTCTTGGTACACTTTGTGGTCATGGTCAGCGGCACATGCCAACTTTATCCATGCATCGCGCACAAAAGCCGCACTAAGACACCAGTATTTTATCTTGTTTATACCTGCAAGGTCATGCCTAGTACATCTGCACTATGATTGGACAGTCTGACTGTGGCTGACTCGTGTGATGATTCCTAGAAGTTTAAGTCTCTTGGTACACTTTGTGGTCATGGTCAGCGGCACATGCCAACTTTATCCATGCATCGCGCACAAAAGCCGCACTAAGACACCAGTATTTTATCTTGTTTATACCTGCAAGGTCATGCCTAGTACATCTGCACTATGATTGGACAGTCTGACTGTGGCTGACTCGTGTGATGATTCCTAGAAGTTTAAGTCTCTTGGTACACTTTGTGGTCATGGTCAGCGGCACATGCCAACTTTATCCATGCATCGCGCACAAAAGCCGCACTAAGACACCAGTATTTTATCTTGTTTATACCTGCAAGGTCATGCCTAGTACATCTGCACTATGATTGGACAGTCTGACTGTGGCTGACTCGTGTGATGATTCCTAGAAGTTTAAGTCTCTTGGTACACTTTGTGGTCATGGTCAGCGGCACATGCCAACTTTATCCATGCATCGCGCACAAAAGCCGCACTAAGACACCAGTATTTTATCTTGTTTATACCTGCAAGGTCATGCCTAGTACATCTGCACTATGATTGGACAGTCTGACTGTGGCTGACTCGTGTGATGATTCCTAGAAGTTTAAGTCTCTTGGTACACTTTGTGGTCATGGTCAGCGGCACATGCCAACTTTATCCATGCATCGCGCACAAAAGCCGCACTAAGACACCAGTATTTTATCTTGTTTATACCTGCAAGGTCATGCCTAGTACATCTGCACTATGATTGGACAGTCTGACTGTGGCTGACTCGTGTGATGATTCCTAGAAGTTTAAGTCTCTTGGTACACTTTGTGGTCATGGTCAGCGGCACATGCCAACTTTATCCATGCATCGCGCACAAAAGCCGCACTAAGACACCAGTATTTTATCTTGTTTATACCTGCAAGGTCATGCCTAGTACATCTGCACTATGATTGGACAGTCTGACTGTGGCTGACTCGTGTGATGATTCCTAGAAGTTTAAGTCTCTTGGTACACTTTGTGGTCATGGTCAGCGGCACATGCCAACTTTATCCATGCATCGCGCACAAAAGCCGCACTAAGACACCAGTATTTTATCTTGTTTATACCTGCAAGGTCATGCCTAGTACATCTGCACTATGATTGGACAGTCTGACTGTGGCTGACTCGTGTGATGATTCCTAGAAGTTTAAGTCTCTTGGTACACTTTGTGGTCATGGTCAGCGGCACATGCCAACTTTATCCATGCATCGCGCACAAAAGCCGCACTAAGACACCAGTATTTTATCTTGTTTATACCTGCAAGGTCATGCCTAGTACATCTGCACTATGATTGGACAGTCTGACTGTGGCTGACTCGTGTGATGATTCCTAGAAGTTTAAGTCTCTTGGTACACTTTGTGGTCATGGTCAGCGGCACATGCCAACTTTATCCATGCATCGCGCACAAAAGCCGCACTAAGACACCAGTATTTTATCTTGTTTATACCTGCAAGGTCATGCCTAGTACATCTGCACTATGATTGGACAGTCTGACTGTGGCTGACTCGTGTGATGATTCCTAGAAGTTTAAGTCTCTTGGTACACTTTGTGGTCATGGTCAGCGGCACATGCCAACTTTATCCATGCATCGCGCACAAAAGCCGCACTAAGACACCAGTATTTTATCTTGTTTATACCTGCAAGGTCATGCCTAGTACATCTGCACTATGATTGGACAGTCTGACTGTGGCTGACTCGTGTGATGATTCCTAGAAGTTTAAGTCTCTTGGTACACTTTGTGGTCATGGTCAGCGGCACATGCCAACTTTATCCATGCATCGCGCACAAAAGCCGCACTAAGACACCAGTATTTTATCTTGTTTATACCTGCAAGGTCATGCCTAGTACATCTGCACTATGATTGGACAGTCTGACTGTGGCTGACTCGTGTGATGATTCCTAGAAGTTTAAGTCTCTTGGTACACTTTGTGGTCATGGTCAGCGGCACATGCCAACTTTATCCATGCATCGCGCACAAAAGCCGCACTAAGACACCAGTATTTTATCTTGTTTATACCTGCAAGGTCATGCCTAGTACATCTGCACTATGATTGGACAGTCTGACTGTGGCTGACTCGTGTGATGATTCCTAGAAGTTTAAGTCTCTTGGTACACTTTGTGGTCATGGTCAGCGGCACATGCCAACTTTATCCATGCATCGCGCACAAAAGCCGCACTAAGACACCAGTATTTTATCTTGTTTATACCTGCAAGGTCATGCCTAGTACATCTGCACTATGATTGGACAGTCTGACTGTGGCTGACTCGTGTGATGATTCCTAGAAGTTTAAGTCTCTTGGTACACTTTGTGGTCATGGTCAGCGGCACATGCCAACTTTATCCATGCATCGCGCACAAAAGCCGCACTAAGACACCAGTATTTTATCTTGTTTATACCTGCAAGGTCATGCCTAGTACATCTGCACTATGATTGGACAGTCTGACTGTGGCTGACTCGTGTGATGATTCCTAGAAGTTTAAGTCTCTTGGTACACTTTGTGGTCATGGTCAGCGGCACATGCCAACTTTATCCATGCATCGCGCACAAAAGCCGCACTAAGACACCAGTATTTTATCTTGTTTATACCTGCAAGGTCATGCCTAGTACATCTGCACTATGATTGGACAGTCTGACTGTGGCTGACTCGTGTGATGATTCCTAGAAGTTTAAGTCTCTTGGTACACTTTGTGGTCATGGTCAGCGGCACATGCCAACTTTATCCATGCATCGCGCACAAAAGCCGCACTAAGACACCAGTATTTTATCTTGTTTATACCTGCAAGGTCATGCCTAGTACATCTGCACTATGATTGGACAGTCTGACTGTGGCTGACTCGTGTGATGATTCCTAGAAGTTTAAGTCTCTTGGTACACTTTGTGGTCATGGTCAGCGGCACATGCCAACTTTATCCATGCATCGCGCACAAAAGCCGCACTAAGACACCAGTATTTTATCTTGTTTATACCTGCAAGGTCATGCCTAGTACATCTGCACTATGATTGGACAGTCTGACTGTGGCTGACTCGTGTGATGATTCCTAGAAGTTTAAGTCTCTTGGTACACTTTGTGGTCATGGTCAGCGGCACATGCCAACTTTATCCATGCATCGCGCACAAAAGCCGCACTAAGACACCAGTATTTTATCTTGTTTATACCTGCAAGGTCATGCCTAGTACATCTGCACTATGATTGGACAGTCTGACTGTGGCTGACTCGTGTGATGATTCCTAGAAGTTTAAGTCTCTTGGTACACTTTGTGGTCATGGTCAGCGGCACATGCCAACTTTATCCATGCATCGCGCACAAAAGCCGCACTAAGACACCAGTATTTTATCTTGTTTATACCTGCAAGGTCATGCCTAGTACATCTGCACTATGATTGGACAGTCTGACTGTGGCTGACTCGTGTTATGATTCATAGCCGTTTAAGGTACTTGGTAAACTTTGTGGTCATGTTCACTGGCACATGCCAACTTTGTCCAGGCATTGCGCACAAAAGTCGTACCAAGCCACCAGTTTTTTACCTTCTTTATACCTGTAAGGTCGTGCCTAGTACATCTGAACTGTGATTGGGCACTCTGACCGTGGCTGACTCGTGTTACGATTCGTAGAAGTTAAAATCACTTGGTAAACTTTGTGATCATGGTCAGTGGCACATGCCACCTTTGTCAAGGAATTGCGCACAATAGACGCACCGTGCCACCAGTATTCTACCTTGTTTATACATGTAAGGTGATGTCCAGTATATTTGCACTGTGATTGGACACTCTGTCCGTGGCTGACTTGTGTTATTATTCATAGCCATTTAAGGGACTTGGTAAACTTTGTGGTCATGGTCAGTGGCACATGCCAACTTCGTCAAGGTATTGCGCACAAAAGCCACATCGAGCCACCAGTATTGTACCTTTTTTGTACCTACAAGATCATGCCGTTTAAGGTCACTTGGTAAACATTGTGGTCATGGTCAGTGGCACATGCCAACGTTGTCAAGGCATTGCGCACAAAAGCTACTCCGAGCTACCAGTATTCCACCTTGTTTATACCTGCAAGGTATTGCATATTAGATGTGCACTGTGATTGGACACTCTGACTGTAGCTGACTCGTGTTATGATCAATAGAAGTAAAAGTCACTTGGATACATTTGTGGTCATGGTCAGTGGCAGAAGCCAACTTTGTCAAGGAATTGCGCACAATAGCCTCACCAAGCCACCAGTAGTCTACCTTGTTTGTACCTGCAAGGTCATTCCTGATACATCTGCACTGTGACTGGGCACTCTGACCGTGGCTGACTCGTGTTATGATTCGTATAAGTTAAAGTCACTTGGTGAACTTTGTGGTCATTGTAAGTGGCACATGCCAACTTTGTCAAGGCATTCCGCACAATATCCGTGCCAAGCCACCAGTATTGTACATTGTTTGCACCTGCAAGATCATGCCTAGTACATCTGCACTGTGATTGTACACTCTGACCGTGGCTGACTCGGGTTATGATCAATAAAAGTAAAAGTCAATTCGATACATTCGTGGTCATGGTCAGTGGCAAATGCCAACTTTGTCAAGGCATTGCGTACAATAGCCACACCGATCCACCAGTATTCTACCTTTTTTGTACGTGCAAGGTCAAGTCCAGTATATCTGCACTGTGATTGAACACTCTGGCCATGGCTGACTTGTGTTATGATTCACAGCTGTTTAAGGTACTTGGTAAACTTTGTGGTCATGGTCAGTGGAACATGCCAACTTTGTCAAGGCATTGCGCACATTAGCCGTGCCAAGACACTGGTTTTTTACCCTGTTTATACCTGCAAGGTCATGCATATTAGTTATGCGCTGTGATTGGGCACTCTGACCGTGGCTGACTCGTGTTACGATTCGTAGAAGTTAAAGTCACTTGGTAAACTTTGTGGTCATGGTCAGTGGCACATGCCACCTTTGTGAAGGCATTGCGCACAATAGCCACACCGAGCCACCACTATTGTACCTTGTTTACACCTGCAAGATCATGCCTAGTACATCTGCACTTACATTGGACACTGACCTTGGCTGACTCGTGTTATGATCAATAGGAGGAAAAGTCACTTGGATACATTTGTGGTCATGGTCAGTGGCACATGCCAACTTTGTCAAGGCATTGCGCACAATAGCAACACCGAGCAACCAGTATTATACCTTGTTTACACCTGCAAGATCATACATACTATATCTGCACTGTGATTGGACACTCTGACCGTGGCTGACTCGTGTTATGATTCATAGCCGTTTATGGTACTTGGTAAACTTTGTGATCATGGTCAGTGGCACATGTCAGCTTTGTCAAGGCATTGCGTACAATAGCCACACCGAACTACCAGTATTGTACCTTGTTCGCACCTGCAAGATCATGCGTAGTTTATCTGCACTGTGATTGGACACTCTGACCGTGGCTGACTCGTGTTATGATCAATAGAAGTAAATGTCACTTGGATTCATTTGTAATCATAGTCACTGGCACATACCAACTTTGTCAAGGCATTGCGCACAATAGCCACACCGAGCCACCAGTATTCTACCTTGTTTGTACATGCAAGGTCATGTCTAGTATATCTGAACTGTGATTGGACACTCTGATCGTGGCTGACTCGTGTTATGATGAATAGAAGTAAAATTCACTTGGATACATTTGTGGTCATTGTCAGTGGCACATGCTTACTTTGTCAAGGCATTGTGCATAATAGCCACACGGAGCCACCAGTATTCTACATTGTTTGTACCTGCAAGGTCATGCCTAGTACATCTGCACTGTGATTGGGTACTCTGACCGTGGCTGACTCGTGTTCTGATTCGTAGAAGTTAAAGTCACTTGGTAAACTTTGTGGTCATGGTCAGTGGCACATGCCTACTTTGTCAAGGCATTACACACAATAGCCGTGCCAATCCACCAGTATTCTACCTTGTTTGAACCTGTAAGATCATGCCTAGTACATCAGCACTGTGATTGGACACTCTGACCGTGGCTGACTCATGTTATGATCAATAGAAGTCAAAGTCACTTGGATACATTTGTGGTCATGGTCAGTGGCACGTGCCAACTTTGTCAAGGAATGTTCTCAAGAAGAGAGGGCGGACTTTTCCCCTACATATACAAAGTCGGGGAGATTTTGATTTTGTCCGCCTATCCTTCTCCCCTTTCCGGGGAATAGAAGTGCGTTCAACAGCCACACCGAGCCACCAGTATTCTACCTTGTTTATACCTGCAAGGTCATGCCCAGTATATCTGCACTGTGATTGGACACTCTAGCTGTGGCTGACTCGTGTTATAAATCATAGCCGTTTAATGTACTTGGTAAACTTTGTGGTCATGGTCAGTGGCACATGCCTACTTTGTCAAGGCATTGTGCACAAAAGCCGTGCCAAGCCACCGGCTTTTTACCTTGTTTATACATGCAATGTCATGCATATTAGATGTGCGCTTTGATTGGGCACTCTGACCGTGGCTGACTCGTGTTATGATTCGTAGAAGTTGAAGTCACTTGGTAAACTTTGTGGTCATGGTCAGTGGCACGTGCCAGCTTTGTAAAGGCATTGCACACAATGGTAACACCGAGCCACAAGTATTCTACCTTGTTTGAACCTGTAAGATCGAGCCTAGTACATGTGCACTGTGATTGGACACTCCGACCCTGGTTGATCGTGTTATGATCAATAGAAGTAAAAGTCACTTGGATACATTCTTGGTCATGGTCAGTGGCACATGCCAACTTTGTCAAGGCATTGCGCACAATAGCCACACCGAGCCACCAGTATTTTACCTTGTTTATACATGTTAGGTCATGCCCAGTATATCTGCACTGTGATTGGGCACTCTGACCGTAGCTGACTCGTGTAATGATTCATAGCCGTTTAAGGTACTTGGTAAACTTTGTCGTCGTGGTCAGTGGAACATGCCAACTTTGTCAAGGCATTGCGCACAATAGCCGTGCCAAGCCACCGGTTTTTTAACTTGTTTATATCTGCAAGGTCATGCATATGAGATGTGCACTATGATTGGGCACTCTGACCGTGGCTGACTCGTATTACGATTCATAGAAGTTAAAGTCACTTGGTAAACTTTGTGGTCATGGTCAGTGGCACATGCCAACTTTGTCAAGGCATTGCGCACAATAGCCACGCCGAGCCACCAGTATTCTACCTTGTTTGCACCTGCAAGATCATGCCTAGTACATCTGCACTGTGATTGGACACTCTGACCATGGCTGACTCGTGTTATGATCAATAGAAGTAAAAGTCACTTGGATACAGTTGTGGTAATGGTCAGTGGCACATGCCAACTTTGTCAAGGAATTGCGCACAATAGCCACACCGAGCCACCAGTATTGTACCTTATTTATACCTGCAAGGTTATGCCCAGTATATTGGCACTGTGATAGGACACTCTGACCGTGGCTGACTCGTGTTATGATTCATAGCCGTTTAATGAACTTGGTCAACTTTGTGGTCATGGTCAGTGGCAAATGCCAACTTTGTCAAGGCATTGCGCACAACAGTCGTGCCAAGCTACCGGTTTTTTACCTTGTTTATACTTGCAACGTCATGCATATTAGATGTACGCTTTGATTGGGTACTCTGACCGTGGCTGGCTCGTGTTATGATTCGTTGAAGTTAAAGTCACTTGGTAAACTTTGTGGTCATGATCAGTGGCACATGCCAACTTTGTCAATGCATTGTGCACAATAGCCACATGGAGCCGCCAGTATTCTACCTTGTTTGCACCTGCAAGATCATGCCTAGTATATCTGCACTATGATTGGACACTCTGACCGTGGCTGACTCATGCTATGATAAATAGAAGTATAAGTCACTTGGATACATTTGTGGTCATGGTCAGTGGCACATGCCAACTTTGTCAATGCATTGCGCACAATAGCCACACAGAGCAACCAGTATCTTACCTTGCTTATACCTATAAGGTCATGCCCAGTATATATGCACTGTGATTGGACACTCTGACAGTGGCTGACTCGTGTTATGATTCATAGCAGTTAAAGGTACTTGGTAAACTTTGTGGTCATGGCAGTGGCACATACCAACTTTGTCAAGGAATTGCGCACAATAGCCGTGCCAAGCCACCGGCTTTTTACCTTGTTTATACCTGCAAGGTCGTGCATATAACATGTGCGCTGTGATTGGGCACTCTGACCGTGGCTGACTTGTGTTACGATTCGTAGAAGTTGAAGTCACATGGTAAACTTTGTGGTAATGGTCAGTGGCACATGCCAACTTTGTGAAGGCATTGCGCACAAAAGCCACACCAAGCCACCAATATTTTTCCTTGTCTGAACCTGCAAGATCATGCCTAGTACATCTGCACTATGATTGGACACTCTGACCGCGGCTGACTTGTGTTATGATCAATAGAAGTAAAAGTCACTTGGATACATTTGTGGCCACAGTCAGTGGCACATGCCTACTTTGTCAAGGCATTGCGCACAATAGCCAAACTAGACACCAGTATTATACCTTGTTTGCACCTGCACAATCATGCGTAGTACATCCGCACTGTAATTGGACACTCTGACCGAGGCTGACTCGTGTTATGATGAATAGAAGTAAAAGTCACTTGGATACATTTGTGGTCATGGTCAGTGGCACATGGCAACTTTGTCAAGGCATTGCGCAAATTAGCCACACCGAGCCATTAGTATTCTACCTTGTTTGTACCTGCAAGATCATGCCTAGTACATCTGCACTGTGATTGGACACTCTGACCGTGGCTGACTCGTGTCATGATCAATAGAAGTAAAAGTCACTTGAATAAATGTGTGGTCATGGTCAGTGGCACATGCCAACGTTGTCAGGGAATTGCGCACAATAGCCACATTGAGCCACCATTATTCTACCTTGTTTTTACGTGCAAGGTCACGCCCAATATATCTGCACTATGATTGGACACTCTGACCGTGGTTGACTCATGTTATGATTCATAGCCATTTAATGTACTTGGTAAACTTTGTTGTCATGGTCAGTGGCACATGCCAACTTTGTCAAGGCATTTCGCACAATAGCCATGCCAGGCCACCGGTTTTTTACCTTGTTTATACCTGCAATGTCATGCATATTAGAAGTACGCTTTGACTGGGCACTCTGACCGTGGCTGACTCTTGTTGTGATTGGTAGAAGTTAAAGTTACTTAGTAAACTTTGTGGTCATGATCAGTGGCACATGCCAACTTTGTCAAGGCATTGCGCACAATAGCCACATGGAGCCACCAGTATTCTACCTCGTTTGCACCTGCAAGATCATGCCTAGTACATCTGCACTATGATTGGACAGTCTGACCGTGGCTGACTCGTGTTATGATCAATAGAAGTAAAAGTCACTTGGATACATTTGTGGTCATGGTCAGTGGCACATGCCAACACTCTCACGGCATTGCGCACAATAGCCACACCGAGCCACCAGTATTCTACCTTGTTTATGCCTGCAAGGTCATGCGCAGTATTTCTGCACTGTGATTGGACACTCTGACCGTGCCTGACTCGTGCTATGATACATAGCCGTTTAATGTACTTGGTAAACTTTGTGGTCATGCATATAAGATGTGCACTGTGATTGGGCACTCTGAATGTGGCTGACTCGTATTACGATTCGCATAAGTTAATGTCACTTGGTAAACTTTGTGGTCATGGTCAGCGGCACATGCCAACATTGTCAAGGCATTGCGCACAACAGCCACACCGAGCCACCAGTATTCTACCATGTTTTTACTTGCAAGATCATGCATAGTACATCTGCGCTGTGATTCGACACTCGGACCGTGGATGACTCGTGTTATGATCAATATAAGTAAATGTCACTTTGATATATTTGTGGTCATGGTCAGTGGCACATGCCCACTTTGTCAAGGCATTGCACACAATAGCCATACCGAGCCACCAGTATTCGACCTTGTTTGCACCAGAAAGATCATGCATAGTACATCTGCACTGTGATTAGACACTCTGACCGTGGCTGACTCGTGTTATGATTCGTAGAAGTTAAAGTCACTTGGTAAACTTTGTGGTCATGGTCAGTGGAACATGCAAACTTTGTCAAGGCATTGCGCACAATAGCCGTGCCAAGCCGACGGTTTCTTTCCTTGTTTATACCTGCAAGTTCATGCATATTAGGTGTGCACTGTGATTGGACACTCTGACCGTGGCTGACCCGTGTTACGATTCATAGAAGTTAAAGACGCTTGGTACACTTTGTGGTCATGGTCAGTGGCACATGCCAACTTCGTAAAGGCATTACGCACAATAGCCACACCAAGCCACCAGTATTCTACCTTGTTTGTACATGCAAGATCATGCCTATCACATGTGCACCGTGATTGGACACTCCGACCGTGGCTGACTCGTGTTGTGATCAATAGAAGTAAAAGTCACTTGGAAACATTTATGGTCATGGTCAGTGGCACATGCCAATTTTGTCAAGGCATTGCACACAGTAGCCACACCGAGCCACGAGTATTCTACCTTGTTTATACCTGCAAGGGCATACCCATTATATCTGCACTGTGATTGGACACTCTGACCGTGGCTGGCTCGCGTTATGATTCATAGCCGTTTAAGGTAGTTGGTAAACTTTGTGGTCATGGTCACTGGCACATGCCAACTTTGTCAAGGCATTGCGCACAATAGCCGTGCCAAGCCACCGGGTTTTTACCTTGTTTATGCCTGCAAGGTAATGCATATTAGATGTGCACTGTGATTGGACACTCTGACCGTGGCTGACTCGTGTTATGATTCATAGCTGTTTAAGGTACTTGGTAAACTTTGTGGTCATGGTCAGTGGCACATGCCAACTTTGTCGAGGCATTGCGCACAATAGCCAAACCAAGCCACCCGTATTCTACCTTGTTTGAACCTGCAAGATCATGCCTATTACATCTGCATTGTGTTTGGACACTCTGACAGTGGCTGACTCGTGTTATGATCAATAGATGGAAAAGTCACTTGGATACATTTGTGGTCATGGTCAGTGGTACATGCCAACTTTGTCAAGGCATTGTGCAAAATAGCCACACCGAACCACTCTTATTCTACCTTGTTTATACCTGTAAGGTCATGCACAGTATATCTGCACTGTCATTGGACACTCTGACCGTGGCCGACTCGTGTTATGATTAATAACCGTTTAATGTACTTGGTAAACTTTGTGGTCATGATCAGTGGCAAATGCAAACTTTGTCAAGGCATTGCGCACAATAGCCGTGCCAAGCCACCGGATTTTTACATTGTTTATTCCTGCAAGTTCATGCATATTAGATGTGCGCTGTGATTGGGCACTCTGACCGTGGCTGACTCGTGTCATGATCAATAGAAGTAAAAGTCACTTGGATACATTTGTGGTCATGGTCAGTGGTACATGCCCACTTTGTCAAGGCATTGCACACAATAGCCACATCGAGCCACCAGTTTTCTACCTTTCTAATACCTATAAGGTCATGCCCAGTATATATGCACTGTAATTGGACACTCTGACCCTGGCTGACTCGTGTTATGATTCATAGCCGTTTAATGAACTTGGTCAACTTTGTGGTCATGGTCAGTGGCACATGCCTACTTTGTCAAGGCATTGTGCACAATAGCCGTGCCAAGCCACCGGGTTTTTACCTTGTTTATGCCTGCAAGGTAATGCATATTAGATATGCACTGTGATTGGGCACTCTGACCGTGGCTGACTCGTGTCATGATCAATAGAAGTAAAAGTCACTTGGATACATTTGTGGTCATGGTCAGTGGTACATGCCCACTTTGTCAAGGCATTGCACACAATAGCCACATCGAGCCACCAGTTTTCTACCTTTCTAATACCTATAAGGTCATGCCCAGTATATATGCACTGTAATTGGACACTCTGACCCTGGCTGACTCGTGTTATGATTCATAGCCGTTTAATGAACTTGGTCAACTTTGTGGTCATGGTCAGTGGCACATGCCTACTTTGTCAAGGCATTGTGCACAATAGCCGTGCCAAGCCACCGGGTTTTTACCTTGTTTATGCCTGCAAGGTAATGCATATTAGATATGCACTGTGATTGGGCACTCTGACCGTGGCTGACTCGTGTCATGATCAATAGAAGTAAAAGTCACTTGGATACATTTGTGGTCATGGTCAGTGGTACATGCCCACTTTGTCAAGGCATTGCACACAATAGCCACATCGAGCCACCAGTTTTCTACCTTTCTAATACCTATAAGGTCATGCCCAGTATATATGCACTGTAATTGGACACTCTGACCCTGGCTGACTCGTGTTATGATTCATAGCCGTTTAATGAACTTGGTCAACTTTGTGGTCATGGTCAGTGGCACATGCCTACTTTGTCAAGGCATTGTGCACAATAGCCGTGCCAAGCCACCGGGTTTTTACCTTGTTTATGCCTGCAAGGTAATGCATATTAGATATGCACTGTGATTGGGCACTCTGACCGTGGCTGACTCGTGTCATGATCAATAGAAGTAAAAGTCACTTGGATACATTTGTGGTCATGGTCAGTGGTACATGCCCACTTTGTCAAGGCATTGCACACAATAGCCACATCGAGCCACCAGTTTTCTACCTTTCTAATACCTATAAGGTCATGCCCAGTATATATGCACTGTAATTGGACACTCTGACCCTGGCTGACTCGTGTTATGATTCATAGCCGTTTAATGAACTTGGTCAACTTTGTGGTCATGGTCAGTGGCACATGCCAACTTTGTCAAGGCATTGCGCACTGTAGCCACATCGAGCCACCAGTATTCTACCTTTTTTGCACCTGCAATTTCATGCCCAGTACATCTGCACTGTAATTGGACACTTTGACAGTGGTTGACTCGTGTTATGGTCAATAGAAGTAAAGGTCACTTGCATACATTTGTGGTCATGGTCAGTGGCACATGCCAACTTTGTCAGGGCATTGCGCACAATAGCCACACCGAGCTACCAGTAGTCTACCTTGTTCATACCTGCAAGGGCATGCACAGTATTTGTAATGTGCTTGGACACTCTGACCGTGGCTGACCCATGTTATGATTCATAGCCGTTTAAGGTACTTGGTAAACTTTGTGGTCATGGTCAATCCACATGCCAATTTTGTCAAGGCATTGCGCACAATAGCCGTGCCAATCCACCGGTTTTTTAACTTGTTTATACCACAATGTCATGCATATTATATGTGCACAATGACTGGTCACTCTCATTGTGGCTGACTCATGTTACGATTGGTAGAAGTTAGAGTCACTTGGTAAACTTTGTGGTCAGGGTCAGTGGCACATGCCAACTTCGTCGAGGCATTGCGCACAATAGCCACACCGAGCCACCAGTATTCTACCTTGTTTGCACCTGCACGGTCATGCCTAGTACATCTGCACTATGATTGGATACTCTGACCGTGGCTGACTTGTGTTATGATCAATAAAAATAAAAGTCACTTAGTTACATTTGTGGTCATGGTCAGTGGCTCATGCCAACTTTGTCAAGGCATTGCGCACAATAGCCACACCGAGCCACCAGTATTTCAACTTGTTCATACATGCAAGGTCGTGCACAGTATATCTGTACTGTGATTGGACACTCTGATCGTGACTGACTCGTGTTATGAGTCATATCCGTTTAAGGTACTTGGTAAACTTTGTGGTCATGGTCAGTGGCACATGCCAACTTTGTCAAGGCATTGCGCACAATGGCCATGCCAAGCCACTGGTTTTTTAAATTGTTTATACCTGCAAGGTCATGCATATTAGAAGTGCACTGTGATTGGGCACTTTGACCGTGGCTGACTCATATTACGATTCGTAGACGTTAAAGTCACCTGGTAAACTTTGTGGTCATGGTCAGTGGCACATGCCAATTTTGTCAAGGCACTGCGCACCATAGCCACACCGAGCCACAAGTATTCTACATTGTTTGTACCTACAAGGTCATGCCTAGTACATCTGCATGGTGATTGGACACTCTGACTGTGGCTGACTCGTGTTATGAGCAATAGAAGTGAATGTCACTTGGATACATTTGTGGTCACGGTCAGTGGCACAGGCCAAATTTGTCAAGGCATTGCACACAAAAGTCACACCAAGCCACTAGAATTCTACCTTTTTCATACCTGTAAGGTCATGCCCAGTATATCTGCACTGTGATTAGACACNGCCACACCGAGCCACCAGTATTCTACCTTGTTTGCACTTGCAAGATCATGCCTATTACATCTGCACTTTGATTGGACACTCTGACCGTGGCTGACTCGTGTTATGATCAATAGAAGTAAAAGTCACTCGGGTACATTTGTGGTCATGGTCAGTGGCACATGCCAACTTTGTCAGGGCATTGCACACAATAGCCACATCGAGCCACCAGTTTTCTACCTTTCTAATACCTATAAGGTCATGCCCAGTATATATGCACTGTGATTGGACACTCTGACCGTGGTAGACTCGTGTGATGATTCATAGCCCTTTAAGGTTCTTGGTAAACTTTGTGGTCATGGTCAGTGGCATATGCCAACTTTGTCAAGGCATTGCGCACAATAGCGGTGCCAAGCCACCGGGTTTTTACCTTATTTATAACTGCAAGGTCATGCATAGTACATCTGTACTGTGATTGGACACTCTGACCATGGCTGACTCGTGTTATGATCAATAGAAGTGAAAGTCACTTGGATACATTTGTGGTCATGGTCAGTGGCACATGCCAACTTTGTCAAG